>VDFB02047144.1:13244988-13429988 GCA_007258455.2 Sequoia sempervirens | reverse complement strand
TTTGTTATCATTTACTTAAGTTTTTAGTTCATATTTGCAATCAACACTGTGTTTTCTAGAATCTTGCATTAGATTAATTTACATTCACTTATTTTTATTTTTAAGCATTCAAACAAATCTACACACACTTCACATCAATATCTCATTCATCCTTACATTAATCTTGAGTGAAACATTGTGTATTTTGGCCCATCTTTCCCCTTTTAGGTGAAAAACCCTTAAAGAGGAAGGAAGGATTTAGGTGCCAATCAAACACATCTACACACACTTCACATTAATATCTCATTCATCCTTACATTAATCTTGAGTGAAACATTGTGCATTTTGGCCCATCTTTCCCCTTTTAGGTGAAAAACCCTTAAAGAGGAAGGAAGGGTTTAGGTGCCAAAATCCTTCATTTCATTTTGGTGAACCTATTTTTAGAACACTTTTTTTTCTTATTTAGAGTCCATTTTCATCGTAATCCTAGCTTGCATTAGAGTTGCATTGGTTAATTTGCATCTAGGGTTTCAAATTCTTGTATTAGAAAAAAGTGTATTTAGCTTGCATTTTTGCATACAATCTCCCTAAAAAACTCTGAAATTCATCTCCATCTTAGTTCTGCATCTTACAACATTAAACACATGAAAAGCAATTCAAATTTTCTAAAAATATTGTAAAAAACTAGTACTGGGACTCATTCGCCATGTTGGATGAATCAGTCCTTGTCTAGATTTTGGACTGTTTGTTACTGCATCAGAAACCTCATTTATGTGCTTCCTAAGCCTCCTAGTATCATATAGTATAAGTCTGGAAAGTTTCTGGACCATTTTTTTAATGCATTTAGCTCAAAAACATCATTTTAGATTACTCATTCTTTAAATCACTTCATTTGCACACATCCTTACATCTGAACATGCTTCCATTTCTGGAATTTTGCATAACATTGATAAAGGTACTTTTCAGTTTTGCATATTCAATGTTTCTATTCCTAAAAATTTGCATAATTTTGTTAAACATACTTTTCATTCTTGCATGTCCATTATTTGCATTCTTCAAATATTGAATATATTGGATAAGAATGTTTTGTACCTTTGCATATACATTGTTCATATTGCTGAAACATTGCATGACATGGTTACATGTGCTTTTCATTCTTATTCAAACAATGCTAGTACCTTACATATGTAGACATGTTAGGAAAAATTTCCTATCCCCTACCTATGAGAGTGTTTTAGTGAAAGAGACTACAACTTGGGCCATTCCTAATGATCATACTTGTTCTTCTCATAATATCTCTCCTCTTGGTGATGAAGATATTTTTGTAGAAGAATCAATTAATGAGAGTTTTGAGAATCCTTGTTTTTTCTCTCCTTTTACCTCTCTTAGTGGACAACACAATCACAACCAACATACCACAACCTTAAACAATTAGTACAATAACATTTGTTCTTCTTCTAGTATCTCTCCTAGTTGTGAAGTAGATACGTCGATGTTAGACAACACAATCGATGAAGGTCATGAATATCTTAGTTGTCCCCCTTCACCTAGGTAAAACCCTCTTGAAAACAAATCTTCAACCATTGATCATTCCCCTACTTTCGATGAAGTCCTTTTAGAAGAACCAACCTATGAATGTCACAAACATTTTGCTTGTTGTTCTCTTAAAAACTCTCCTTCTAGGGAGAATCTCATGGTACAAACATATATGAACATTGACACATATCCTTCAACCACTAACCCTTCCCTTGATAAGGATAATCAAGTGGCATTAGAATCCACTTCACCAACACATCATGGCAATCCAGAAATTTTTTTTGAGGTTCTTACGACACAAGTGAGATCTCCTTTAAATAGTGAGATTCCTAAGTCACCTTCCATTAGTGAAATGCATAAAAAATTTAGAGATGTCTTGAAATCCATGATGCAATCTACTCATAACAATGTTTTGCAACCGCTAAGTTGTAACTTAGTGGCTCAAACATCTAAGGGACCACACAACACTCCTACACCATCACCATTTCCTCAAAAATTTCCTAGTGTTGAAGATCTTAAAAAGACTCCTGCTAATATATCTGTATGGGAGCTCATTCAACTTTCACCAAAAATGAAACTTCTCTTCCATGAAATGTTTGAAATATAGAAGGAAGAGATTAAATCTTACATGAAACCGAATCATGTCACATCCTCCTCTCATCCAATACAAGCCACCTGGTCAGAAATCACATTCCCTAAAATTGAATTTCCCCCACTTGAGATTCAACACAAAAATGATCCCTTGATGATAAAGGTGATCATTAATGACACTCTAATTACTAGGCACACTCTCATTGACAATGGATCATAAATTCATTTTTAAAGCATGGACCTCATACACAAACTTGGAATGGAAAAAAATATTTTTCAACTTAATGATGTTCATTTTGACAATATTCATAGGGAACCACTTGGGATGATCACATTACCTATTGAGGTTGGAATTGTTGTGTTTCCTACCTCCATTCATATCATGCAAGAACCTCTTCCATACAATCTTATCCTAGGGATACCATGGATTCATCCTATGAAAGGAGCCCCATCTACCCTTCACCCTGTCATGAAGTTTGGATACAACAAGATATACACAATTGATGCAGATGAGCGAAGGTATGTGTCCACTGATCAAAGAACTTCCCACTCTACTAATCCTTTCATTCCTAGATCAAAACATGAACCTATACAAGTTGACGCTAATTCTTCACGTACAAAAATACTCTTACATGATAATTGGGGGTCATCAGATTCTACACCTCCTTTCCATAACATCTCCAAAATCTCACCCTCATGGTCCAAAGAGTCATATACAAAAAATTCATTCTTAGACAAAAGTTCTAGTAGTGATTTGAGTTTCACACCTACCTTTAAGGGAGCGTGTGCAATATCTCACTTTCCATCCAAACAACCTTGTGTTCCATTCGCTCAACTTAGTTCTACCAACTCACCCCATGGTGGTGATGGGGGCAATATAACTCCCATCTTTCATGAAGTAATTACACATCACATTAAAAATGATTTGTGTTCTTGTAAAGGAACCAATCCTTATCACAAACACACACCCCCTTCATCTCAATTGGATGATTGTTATGGTATCGGTTACAATCTTCCTCCTACACATGGATGTAATAAACACATGAACAAAACCGGCATATCATACTCTTTCAAGAAAGATCTATGGGTATCTCCCTTATCTCAAAACACTTTGCACAACAATAATATTCAACCTTTCAAGGAGTGTGGTGCTCTTCCTTGTGCGGGAACACCTAATTCCTTTACTTGATACTCACTTTCATCCATTCTAGGCTCACCTTTGTCCTGCACTAAGTGGGGGCAAGGATTTTGCTAGTCTTGCCCTTGTATGTCACTTGTTGTTTCCTCCTTTGGTAGTCGTTAACTTTTCATGAATACATTAGAGAAATCTTGGGATGTGGACGACATGCCTTAAGTTGGATCGCATATAAAATACTTCCCTCTTTCATGATGTAGTTTACCGGAAACATATGACTTGGCATAGGGATTTCTGAGTAAGCTTTGATGTCCTCTTCTTCTACTTTAAATAAATTTCTCATGCAACAGGTGCTCGCAACTACTTTAAAGTGGGGGCATATATCACCACTCACATTTAATTGCACAATTTCTTTCTTCTTACGATGCATCCTTTTTTTGGTGGAGTCATTGGGCTTGATTCCCTCCAAGAGCGTGATACTCCTTTTGACTTATCCTCTCTTGGAGAAATTAAGCATAATGTTCCCTAAGACGAGACCTTGCACGAACAAAGAAAAATACCCTTTAGCAAAATTCTTTACATAAACATTTACAAAAAAACATTACATTGTGGTGCCTTATCATTGTTATCAGGAGCATAACTTTGGTATGGTTTGTATAATGGGAAGCCGACACACTAGCATGAATTTCTCACCAAACCACTTCTTTTGGGCCTTCTCACCTGCCAAACAACCAGAAGTTCTATGGCCCTAGAGTGAGTATGCATCTTCTTTCTGGAAAAACAACCTAGATCTAATCCACAACTACCTAGACAAACGATCGAAGTTTGATCCACCTTTTCATTTTCATCTTCTTTATTCTTGTCAATGCATGACTTTGTATCTTGATGGTTTGACTTAGGATCTTGGATCCTCGGGGCTTGCACAACCTCCTTGAACTTTTTCATTCTTTGTCATCTGCATTTGAGCATGAGGATCTCTCTTGAATGTCTACTTTCGTGTGAGTTTGAAGCAAGTTCATCCTCTCACTAAAGTGGGGGCTAAATGTGCTATAGAAACAATGACCCTTTTCTTGACATGGGATAATTCATGATAAAATGGACTTAATGAGGTCTTAATCTAGTGTTGTGAGGCATTTTATGCATCCACACTGGGCCTTGGACCCTTGCAAATCGAATAACATGCTTTTAATGACATCTTGTAAAGGTGTTGTAAAGTGTTATAAGATACTTTCACACTTTTCTAGACTTAATGGACCTTATTTTAGTGTTGTAAATTATATTTAATCACACTTTCACATTGATTTATGTGTCCCAAGCCTTATTTGACATTCACATCATCATTAATAGGCCCCTATTAACCCACATTATGCATCCTGAGGCTTTAATTGATCAAATACCCAATAAAGTTGCAATTTAAACCTTATTTCCTTATCTCCTACCTTCTTAGCTATTGGAATGGCCCCTGTGGGACCCATTCACCATGCATGGTGAATTAGTCCCATCTAGGTGGGACCCATTCACCATGTGTGGCAAATGTGTCCTATCTGGCCCCATTTTGACCTTTGAGAAGGAAAAAGTGAAATTTAATGTTTAATTTCACTACATGTCAGCCTTTGATGAGGTATAATCAAGATACTAAGGAAAAATTGTCTATAACTAAGTGTTTTTCTCCTCATTTTACATATAACAACTCATTTATACTTCTCTCATCATTAATTCATTATCTATCTTCTCATCCAAGTCAAGCAAGTTGGGGTTTCTTAATTAGAAGTCATCAAGTTAGCTTTTGTAAAGCATTCGAGGGGTGAATCTTCATGTATTGTTGTAAAATTTCAAGATCAATCATCATGGAAAGGTAATCTACTCCATTGTTGCATGATTTATTCATTTATTTCATCATTTTGGTTTGATTACCTAAAAGGGGTTTGACTTAGGAAAACCCCCATGCCCTAACATTCAACATATCTCTCTTTTTTCTTGTTTGTTTGCATATTTAGGTCCTTTGGAAGCTTGGAAATAATTTAAGATCAAGTTGCAAATTAATTCAGGTCATCTATTCATTATTCAAGCCAAAATATCAACAAAAAGTCATTTTTCAAACCCAAATCCGACAATTTTAGAAACAGACACCTGTAGGAAGAAGAAGTGCAGATCTAGCTCCATAAAATCAACTCCTAATTTTATAGATTCCTATAGGTGGACTAATTCTCCACCCATGGTGAAGGAGTCCCATCTGTAGGCGTAAAAAGTGGTTTTGTCAGAAGTTAGCTCCTAGCAGTCAGAAATAGGTTTCCTAAACTTTTCGTCAGAAGCATGACTAATTCACCATGCATGGTGAATTAGTCCTAGTGGCCATTAAGAGTGACTTCAGGGACATTGCAGAATCCTCCAACAATAGTAATATGCCTCCAGGTGCACTCTGATAAGTCTCATCAATTTTTGTTATCATTTACGTAAGTTTTTAGTTCATATTTGCAATCAACACTGTGTTTTCCAAAAATCTTGCATTAGATTAATTTACATTCACTTATTTACATTTGTAAGCATTCAAACACATCTACACACACTTCATATCAATATCTCATTCATCCTTAAATTAATCTTGAGTGAAACATTGTGCATTTTGGCCCATCTTTCCCCTTTTAGGTGAAAAACCCTTAAAGGGCAAGGAAGGATTTAGGTTCCAAAATCCTTCATTTCAACATAGAGAAAATAGGTATTTCCATAACCAAGTGGGTTTAAATAATTGATTTGGCATATTATCTATTGTTTATATCTAATTCTTAAAGTGTTTATCTAATAATTCTTTTACAATTTCTCTATATCATGAAACATATGGATGGAAGATAAGTAATTTATGTAATAGTTTCCTTGTCAATTCAAAATTCAAGCTACATTGTCTGGCACTAAATATTATAGAAAAATACAAAAATTGGAAAACATATTTTTTCGATAAGTTGAAAATATAATTGTAGAGACATGCACACCTGCAATGTGTAGAATACACTATGGCTATTGCAGTCGAGCATGTGGAAGATTTTTCTTGAAGTTCCACCAGGATTCTTGTCAGCGCATCTGTGAATTGGATTTTTCGGTGCTAGGGATGCCTGCCCAAAGAGGACTTGACTGGGTTTTTTTGTGGTGAGATGCATCTTGGTAATTATGAGGCTTGGGAGTGGCGGAGTTGGTGTCTTGGATACGTGGAAGATGAATGGTTGTGTATAGTATTCAGCAACAAATAATTGTTATTCCAATACCTCTTATACAATTAATCTATTTGTCTTCAATATATTAATGTATATATGTATCTGTGTATGTTTCAAAGCATTCATTTTGACATACAGTTAATGGAACCTATTTGTAATGTTCATAAATATAGGAAAAGAAGAATATACAGGAGGTGTTGTTTGAAAGAAGAAAAAATTCCATAGATAAAATACAAAGATATCATTACATGGAAGACATCAAAGAAATAGCAAATTTTTTGCTTGAAATAATACAATGTATACAAATAAATTTATAAACATACCTGATTTTGGTATGTATTGGAATGTATCTAGCCATGCGGAAAGAGAAAGAGTGAATGTATAACTTTCGTATCTACTGGACGATATGTAGCTCTGTAGAAATGAAAGAGGTCAATGTATAAGTCAGTAAAATATAAATTATAAAACAAATGTTGATTATTCTTACAACTACGCGAAGCTTTTACTCATGAATTTTTACATGGATGGGCTTCATATCTGCTTGTCCATCCATGCTTGCATCGAAGTCAACATCATATTAGTGCAAATTAACATTTTACTTGAATCTATCAAAATATATATCTATGGTTAGATGTGTATGGAACAACCAAAAAGATAGTGGAAAAACAACATACAAAAACAATAGGGGGACAAGACAGTGCAGATTGTAGAGGACAACACTTGTTAAAACATCCAATTTTCCAACCAGTGGAGGTGCATGACAGGTTTCCACCATTTTGTACCTGTTGAGCAAGGAAACCAACTCTATTACCACCAATCCATATGGTCAATAAAGTCCATCATTCTTGTGAGCAAGCCCGGGCAAGGCCTCACAAATTGCATGGGGTGTTATCATATATTAAGCAAAAAATGAAATAAAATGCTCAAAAGAGAATTCTATAGATCAATATTATACATATACATATGCATACACATACACATGCATATACATATACATACATATTCATATACATATATATACATATACATATACATATACATATATACATACACATACATATACATACATATATGCATACATACATACACATACACATACACATATACATATACATATACATACATATATGCATACATACATACACATACACATATACATATACATATACATATACATGGGTATCTGTAGGATCATCATGGAAAAAACAGACCCTTAAGTGGCGAAAAATTCAGAAAAGTCAAAGTTAGGCAACTTGACGTAAGAATTTGAATAAGTTATCTATATTATTTCAATAATACGTAAGAATAGAATTGTAGCAAATTAAATTTAGTTTGTAAACTACTAGGTTTATTTTTTAAAAACTATTTGGTGAAAATTTGAAATTTTAATGTAGTAGTACTTAAATTTCGGGGAGAAAATAAGAAGTAGGTGTCTGTCGACCACCATAACCAATAAAATGATAATATTTTTTTATAAGATTTTAGATATAAGTAGAGGACTCATGTCTCAATGTGATGCATATTTTTTGTAATTTTTTTCCAAGTAAATAAGTAATTATGAATTTTTTATTACAAATTTTAAAAAATATAAGAACTTGTATGTCTGACCACCTTAACTTGGTCAAAACTTCATGAAATTCAATATTTTTTTTAATCCTATATTATGTGAAGCATATAATGTGACACATGTTTTAGATTCAAAAAATGTGATACCGTTTGAAAGCTATAGATGTTTTTCAATCAGCCTATCAATCAGGACTTTAGTCATAATTCAAATAGAAAATGAATAATAATTATTTATTAAATTCAAAGTAAAGCATAATTTATATTGGTGGAAAGTTGAGATTCTCCTTTAAAAACCCTTTTTGTTTAATTAGTTTTGGGTAAAAATAAAGTCGTTAGCCACATACCCTACACATACCCATCATATTGCCACTTTTTGGCCCATCATGATCTTGCACATACCCACATATACATATACACATATAGTTTTCACCCTTTATTTATTGTTTCTAGTTATCTCTGCACATTGTTGGTGTTATACTCATTACCATATGAGCAATTGCAATTTAATTTTATTTCTTCTATCAAAAAAATATGGTTAGGGCTAGTATTTTTTTCACCTATTCTATTCTCCATGTACTTGGCACTAAATAATACAGAGAAATATAGGAGACTTGCGTGGGGTTTTAAATGACGACATGAAGCTTACCTATTCATCAAAGGATGTTCCTAAATGTTGCTCATTGGTCAATAAGGATTGCAAAAAAAAAAAGAATTTATAATTTAGAAGGGAATTGTTACATAGTAAATGTGTTTTTAATAGGTCTTTTACAATTTCCCTATTTGTCTATAATATTAAGTGCCAAATAATGTAGCTTGAATTCTGAATTGATAGGTGACCTATTTAATAGATCAATTGAAGTACGATATAATTTTACCTATACGTCTTAGTTTTATATTTCTTAGAACTAGATGCATATCTATATTTGACCTTTTTTCCAGACTAATCAATCAATTGATAGATTATTATTTGATTATTTTAACATACATATGCATAGAAATACATGGCAGACTTGAAGTTATGAATTAGATAATAATTATCAAAAATATGAAAGATTAAAGGATTGTCCTCTTTTAAAGAGTTGTTAGTCATGTCTTTAATTAATACTATTCAATAAAAAAGTATTCTTTACCAAAACACCAGTTCATAAATTTAGGTATGGCATATTTTTGCCAATTTTTATATGGTAGTAGAAAATTTATTACTTTGATGTTATTTATTTTCATTTTTTCTTATTTAAGTATTAGTTCCGATGGTAAAAGTAATTACACACAAACATAAAAAAATATATATATGTATACATGTGGATATAAATGTATATCTATGAATGATCATAAGAGGAATAACATGGTTTCAACATCGCAATATATATAAATATATATATATAAGTACTATACAAATTTCTTTGTTAACCATTTTCAGTATTTGACTATTGTTATATGTTTTTCATTGAAGATAATATTACTATTCAATGATTATAAAGGGAAGAAGTGAATTTAGCATATGCATAGAAGAACTAAAAATTCCACCATCTAACAGGAATCAAGAATCATGGTAACAATGCAGACTAAAAATAATCTAGACGCAACATGTTAAAATTAAAAGGATAGGCGGTCAATGAGCGTGCAAATATATATATCTAAACATAGGAATAAATTATGTTCATATTTGTAAAACAAAAGTATTAGCATGTGCCATAGTGAGCATTAAAAAGGAAAGACTAAGAGAAATGTTTGAAAGTGCAAAAGAGCAGTTAAAGTGTTGGCTCACTAGTGGAGCCTTTTTCTACAAGAGGGGTAGAAATATTTGCTATGTTTGAAAGCAACAGTTTACACTCTACTTCAAAATACACTTTTTTTTCTTTCACAATCATTTTTTAAGCTGGTCCTTAGAATTGTAAGTATCTGTTCTGATAAAGATAGTAAAGATGTATGCTTTACAAACAAGGCCTTTAATCATAGCAACAAGATCTATTGTAGACTCAGAGCTATCCTACAACACATAAAGGTCTTTTACTAGAATTTGTAGTAAATTAGTGGAAGCTTCATCAAAAGCAATAGACCAAAGACTGGCAGCTTTAACTGTAGAAGATAGTGATAGTTGCATTCCTTGATTTGCATATGGAAATTATCACAAAACCAAACACCAGCATGGGGCTGTGTTCATTTTCTTTTGCGTTATTTCCCATTAACCAACAAGGGGCAAGCAGGATAACAAAAAGACTCAGTTTTTGCAATTTGAATGGTTTCTTTTTAAAATGGCCTCAATAGTTTCTGGTAAGCCAAGGAAGTTGTTCAAGATAAATGAAACATTAAATCTATCATTCGAAGGATGGAGCCTACATGGAGTAGAAGAAGATGAAACCACTTGGTCTACTTTGATTGGGCCCTTGGATCTAAGAGTGTTTTCCTCAAGAATATAAGGGTTAATGTCAAGGGCCGCTGTTGTTGATGTATTGATAACTTCAACATTAAAGTAGCTTGCATGACCATCTCAGATAGCAACTATCACTATATCACCAGAAAGATACATCCGCTCCAACACATCACCTTTTTCTTCCAAACTTGGACCCCACAAATTAACATCAATGAATGAAGTAGAGATATCATATAGTTGAATAGTTCACTAGATTGTTTAAGATCCATTTTTCCTACGAACAATTGTTATGTACCCAACATGCGCTACAATGCCAATAATATCACTAACTCATTTGACTGCAAAATGCGATGAATTTTTTTGACGAAAGATGTATAATTAGATGTATTGTTGGGTACCTGTGTATTTAATGTGAAAATTTCAATTTTTTTAAAAATTTATGCCTGATGTTCGTTGAAATTGCGATGCTTCGTGATTTTTGTCGCTATTTCGACATATAGTTAAGTCAACCATCCCCTTCCATCAATTTGTGGGATGACATATGGGTAGCCTCCTTAATTTGTGTGCTGATGGGTATATGGTTAGTGTTCATCAGGGTTCTGATGAATGGTTTTTAATAAATAAAAGTGAGTTCAACAATTTATCTATACTTGTGATAGTGTTTCTCTATAGTTACAAATTTTCTATACTTGTGACAATTTGTGGAGGTTATAGGCTGAATTGTTTTGGTGCAAAATATCAGAATTATTAGATTTTGTTACCTTTCTATGACTAAAAATTATTGGAGTGTGAGTTTGATATTTTTTGAAGATCTAAATATTCAAGCTTGGTAAAGAAAAATCATGTCATATAATATTAGTGCGAAAAAAAATGAAGAGACACTTGCTAGATTGTGGGCTAGATTGAAAAGAAAGGGTGATGGTAAATGTTATTTTCCTTGCAATAATTGCAAGGGCTTAAAGACGAGAAGAATTTTAATCACAACAGCTCTGAGAAACATTGTAGGTAGCATGGTCATGTTGAAGGGGGGCATGATTATCTTCCATTGGTAAGTTGTTCATTATATATCTTTATATTGATTGAATTTGTAAATGTTTATATCGTTTTAACATTTTTTATATATAAAAAAAATCACTTGATCATGATCATGGTTTATTTGTTTCAATCATTATTATAAAGGTGGGGCACCCTAGGGCACATGATATGGATTATCACAGCCTAGAGAATGTGGTTTTGCAAGTGGAGGAACATGGAGCTGTGAATATCGAAGATGAAGTTAATGATCCTATGGAAGAAGATGATCATGCGCCAAAAAACATAGTTGAAGATGATGGTACAAATACATTGATCCATGACACATTTAGTGGTGCAACTAATCATGATGATTGAGATGACTTTGATGATGTTCATGATTTACCTATACTTGAGAAGGTATACGAGCCCATTTATGAAGGCTCCCAAACAACTCTTCTCTTTGTTGTATTTTTGTTGGTGAACTTGAAGGTTATGAATAGTTTATCCAACATAGCAATCTCACAGATGTTAAGGTATGTCATATATGTCATCTTTTTTCATTTATTTTTGTTGTTAGTTCATCACTAGTAAATAAAGGATGAAATATGTACCATTAATATTCTTTATATTAACAAATTATTTTTTTGTTGTACATTGATAGGTGAATTTTTGTTACCACCATCAAATATTTTACCTCACTCATACCAAGATTTATCTGCCATTATGAAAGATATTGGAGTCGAGTATCAAGCAATAGATGTATGTCCCAATGATCATATTATATATCATAAACAACATGAATTTGCAACAAAATTCCTGAAATGTCATATCAGTAGATATCAAGCAGATCAACTAACAAGAAAGGTACCTTGCAAGGTTATTCATTATATTCTCATTATTCCATGGATGCAATGATTATTTACGTGTGAAAGCTTAGCGCAATTTATGGATTACCATGCATGGAATATAAGTGGAGATGACATTCTTCAAATGCTTGTGGATGGTTTTGCATTTAGGGACATGGATGAAAAATGGCCACACTATAAAGAATAACCTCGTAATCTCAGGCTTTCATTGGCAGCGAACGGTGTCAATCCATTTGGAGAGCTGAGATCTATTTACTCGGTGTGGATTTTTTTTGTTATCAACAATAACATTCCTCCATGAATGTCAATAAAGAGGGAGCACATAATGTTGGCAATGATTGTTCTAGGTATTTGTTTTAGGTACTGAAAAACATCTTTTCAATGGGAAAGAAGAGACTACATCAAAACCACGAAGAATGACACCTCACATATGGAAGTTGGAATATAATAGAATTAATAGTCAAGGTTATACATCAGATCAAATTGTTTATCTATCATATATGATATGTTTGGAATTTATATTTTTATATTGTGTTTTGTTTACTCATGCTGTAATTGACAATGATTGTCATTGTTAATTTTTTTAACTTATGTGATTCATGAAGGTCGTCAAGGCATTAATGGTCGGCTTCCATAGGGACTAAAAAGTTATTCCAGACAATTTAGTAGGTTGCCCTACTATGAGCAGCTACAAATTGTGCATTTGTTTGATACAATGCATATCAAAAAGAACATAACAAAAATGTTATGGAAAACATTGGATGGAGGGCATGAGAAAGAAAAATTTGTCAAAATTTGTAGTGGCATTCAAGAAGCCAATCATGGAATGAAAAATGTCATTCAATTAAATAGTGATGGAGACCAAATTAATATAAGCACCCTTCCTTGGTTATTAACTGAGTAACAAAGAAATGCTATAAAATAAGTCATACGAAAAATTTGATTTCCCATAGGATTTGTTGTGAACATAAACAATATCATAACAAAGAAAGGTGAATTTGGGTCAGGTATGAAAATGCATGATTTTTATACCTTCATTAAGGTAATTATTCTAGTATATTTTATATATATTTGTATACTGCATGTACTTTTCAGTGTATTATGTTTACTAGTTTTGGAAAAATAATGAAAAGATCATTTTATAATTGTTGTAGTACGTTCTACCTCTATCTCTCCTAGACAACTTCGACAACAATGTCAAGCAAGTTATATATGATCTTGGAAAAAACATGAGGTAATTAGAGATATTTGTTCAATTCATTGTATAGATCTTATATTTTCCATTTGTTTTACTTGTTATGTAATATATTGTATATTTTTGTTAAATCTCATTAATATATTTGTGCCTTGAATCACTTGTAGATGGCTATCATCTAAATAAATCCATAAATAAGATATAAATTATTGGAGGAGAAAAATTCCTCATCTAATGTGTGAAATGAAAAAGTATCTACCTTCGACATTTTTCAATGCACAAGAACACTACCTCATGATACACCAAGTTGAGGAGATTGGATTGTGTGGACTTGTACACGCAAGGTCAATGCGGATGGTTGAGAGGCACTTGAAATTTTTGAAGGATTTAGTTAGACAAATAGCACATCCTGAGGGTTCTATGGTGGAGGGATATATGGTATACCGAACCATGGTGTACATTATTGAATATCTTCCTAAGTTCGTAGCAAAGATCCATGTAGATCACATTTGGGATCCCAACTCCATTAAAAAATTTGAAGGGGAGTACCTGATGGGGAAAGGTAGATTGAGGAAAGTCAGGTAATTATAAGATGGTTATGGAGATTAATTAGAATACATTTTACATTGCCTTCAATTTCTTGAAAATAAACAATAGAGAACTAGTCCAAATGAAAGAATCTTCCACACACAAATATAAAAGTACTGATATTGTATTACTCTAGAAAATAAGTCTTTCATTGCTGAAAAGTATTAAAATCTTAAAAAGTGTTGATGATCAAATATTACAATTCAAATATCATATATATAAGAAGAGGACCTAACAAAAGTGTCTCTTTGGATTGCCTTTTGGAAAATAATTAAACTACTGATCTTAATTAAACTTATAAAACAATTTAATCTTCTCCTAATATTGACTTAGCCCTAAGAGATGTTTTTTATACTCCTCCAAGGTATGGGTATCTGCATCATGCATTGCATTTTGGGCTTCATATTCGAGTTTTATCATCAATTCCATATGTTTCCATGCTCCATCCAATAATAGCCCGTTTGCTTTGATAGTATCCAATGTTTACTAAAGTATCCTATTGCATTCATCCATCCAATCATCTCGTTCCTTCAGAAACCCATTCTTATCACATAATTTGGGTAATCCCAACTTCACAGTATTATCAAACCCCGCATTTTTTGAGTGTAAGTCTTCATCATATTTGTCATGATTTCTCATGATTGTGTCAATGGTCGAGATGGAATTGGTGTTAGATCCCTCATGTAGTTGCATATCATGTCTCTTAGTACCTAATCTGTTTTTCACTCTCCCATGATCAAGAATGGCTTCAAAGTTCTTTTTGTGAACATGCTAAAAAATCATCAAGGCATATCTTTAGGTTTGTAAATATCTTGTGCAACATCATTGCCATAGTGTCAAACTGAAGGTCCTTCATCTTTTCTACTAGTTGTTGATGTTCTTCTTGCAACTGCTCATATTCACTCTGCAAACTCTATATCAGTTCCAGAGGTGATCCTCATTCTCGCATCTTTCATGGCAGTAATTTCCAAATCTAATTTTTCACTTTTCATTTTGTAATAATTTCTTTCTTTCATCAACTATATTATTTGTGCCTTGTTGAACTTGGTAATGCTTATGCCCATGCCTCTTGAAGCCATAGGTCTAGTTTCCCCAACTTTAAGGGTCATCATGTGTCCAAAGTCTTTTTTGATATCGATGATCTTTGGCCTTTTGTGAGGTGGGTATAGTGCCCATATCAACATTGAATTTTCATTAGGATTGAATCTTGACCCTATGTAAATTTCCTTCACACCATCTATGTTTAACTTGTATTCTCCTCCCTTGTTATGCAAAAAAATATCAAAAATTAAAGAGGCACTGAGGTCCCAACAAGGAAATACTATTACACTAGCATCAAGTAACAAATATCTACCCCTTTCAGGGGTCATGTTCTGCATTTCACTGTCTATATAATCTTTCAACCATTTCATCAATTTTTGTTCATTTTTAGGGGTAATATTTGGGATGGATTTCCTCAACCTTTTTCCTTTATAATTATATAAAAAATATTTAAATTCTCTTGACTTGAAAAACTCATTATCAAAAATAAAGGATTCATAGGCTGTAAGCCTATCATCTTTATCTACACACAATTCCTTGGCTACTTGTAAGTCCCTGTTAGGGAGTTCTTCATATTCATCATTCATCATTCGAGAGACTATTCTCTTCTCTGATTGTGCTTCATTTTCTCCTGTAGATTCTTCTTCAGATCAATCATCCATTTCTTGTAACCTTTTCTCTATTTTCTATAACCTCCTGTGCTTCTTTGTCTTCATTGTTCTTAAACACATCTTCCCCTGGTATAGGAACATGGGTGTATCCACTAAGATTTTTCTTTTTCTTACAAGAGTGTATGTACCCTTCAGGGTCATAATTCAATCTTTGTGCATACTCCTTTAATTTGAATTCATCCAACAACGAAAGATAATAAGATAATTGGTAGTTGGATGTTAGGTTTTTAGGTACATCAATTATAAATTAAGGTCATATAATGTGGTCATTAACTAATTATATGTCATTTGTGAATTTCATTTTTTTTATATAGTTGTTCAAGAGTGTGATGCACTAAATTTGTAAGTCGCAAACAATCTTGATTGGATGATGGTATGGATTGAATGATATCAACAATCCAGTCTCGCATTAACATGGGAAGGTGTGGCTTCATTGGTTAAAGAAGCTCATCGTAATGGAGATTCCAATGTTACACCAAGGGAAATTGATTTAGCATATGGTTTAAGAGATAAACAGGTATGTATAAATATATTAATCACCCATATTATTTAATTATTTTCAATTATATTGATGTATATATATGTTGATTTTATTTTCTTTGCATACATTTGGCTAAGAATAAATGTGTTTATCAACTGACAATGCAATAATTTTTACATGTTTGACATATTGTAGGTGAAACACCACAAGGCTATGTGGTGCAATGGTCATAAATTTTGAATCAAAAATTTGGATGGCACAAAGAAAACTTGTAATTCTAGGATAACTGTAATCTTTTAGGTGACTAATATTTCAACTAGAAGCGACATACATCCAAAAGTCTAAAAAATAAATACTATGGGATTTTGGATGATATACTTGAGTGTGACTTTAAGTCCTTCAAATTAGTTATGTTCGTCATCCAATGGTATAGGCTATGATTGAATGAAAATGATCCCGAGAGAATTGTTATTGAACATGATAATGGATTTACCATGGTTAATACAAGGTTGATCAGGTGAGCTGGAAATGAGCCCTATGTTCTTCCAAGCCAATGTGAGCATGTATTTTACTTAGAGGTTCCAGGTAAACTGGGTTGGTCATTTTTTGTTAGACATGATCCAAGAGGAAGGTCGATAAAGTATAATGTGGTGGAAGAAGAAGATACCGAAGAACTAGAAGATGATGTAGATGATGATCAGGATCGACAGTTAGTTGATGATGTGTCTGACGAAGATGTCGAAGAAGAGGAACTAGATCATGATGATGTACAAGAGTTAATTTTCATGAAGATGATATCCGTGTGGATGACATTAACAAAACTGATATCAATGATGATAATGATGATATGACCAATCCTTACAATGTCGAATCTGGATTGGATGATACAAAAAAAGAGTTGGATGAAGAAGAAGATCAATGACATTGAAATGTATGAGTTATGTGATTATATTATCTATTGGATATTGATTTCTTGATAAAATTATATTTGACTTATATGGTTACATAATTAATTCATGATGTTTTTAATTTTTATGCCATTACATAATTAATTCATGATGTACTTTTTAATGTTGTTAATTCATGATGTTACAACTATTGTAGCTCTCCTAGAAATTTCCATATGATCAAATCCTAATTACTCTATGACTATTTATGATTGGATATTATTTGATCATATCTCTAGTTATTTCATTCCCAAAAAAATAGTGTTTCCTCATGTTGACCCTGCATAGTGACATGTGAATGGGGCCAACATTGAATTTTTTTCAATTTGTGCTTGTATGGAGTGAAGATTGACATGGTTAGCCTAGATGCATGCATTGACGATATGGGAGGGTTTCAAGACTCAAACATGAGGTCATGCTATATAAGGTCATCTCTTCCTTCCTAATAATACAAGTTTCCTTATTCTTCATCTCTTTGATATATTGTTCTTAGCATTTATTTGGTTAATGGTTTCAAAAGAAGAGGCTCTTTAAGCCTCACCTTGGATCTATTACACATAAGTTTGTGAATTTTCATTAGCAATGAATATTTAGATGATTTTTAAAAAGCTCATTGAATATAAAGATGATAATAGGAAGCTAAAAAAATGAGTATATTTTGTTTATGGAACCTAAACCAAAAGTTTTGTCACTCTAATGCTAAAACCAATTCAAATTAACCCCTAACACCTATTGAAAAAGTCAAAACATGCCTTTCTTTCAAAGTCACAAGAATGTATAAACCTTTTGAAACCACACATGCATGTTATGAAAGTGTATGGTAATCCTACTTATAGTAGAAGTTCACATGATAAGCTAACCAATGGCACTATATTGTAGGATAAACCCACCTATGGAATTAATTTAAGAGGTAAGGGATGCCTCTTAGTGGAATTTTGAGTCTTGGATTAATCCATAGTGCTAAAATTAGTTCTAGTGTTCTTCCCTTGGTGTTATATTTATCTCTAAAATTTCCCATACTTAACCATTTCATCATCCCTTTTCCCAAGCTATTTGTATCATAATATAAACCTGGTCCAATCTCACATTAGACCCTTAGGTAATTATCCATTTCCTCCAAGTTGAATGGAGCCTTTTGTACCAATGCATCTATGTTTTCCTACCCTAATGGATCAAGACTTGACATCACCTTAACAATCTTCTTTATGTCATAACATATCTCCAAAGTGCCTTTGGCATGCTTTAGATGTGCCAATATTAACTAGATTGAATATATTAATTTTAAAATCTCTTAACACATTCCATGAAAAGAAAATGACTCATTTGGATTAAGGAGTACTTTCCTAAACCATTCCTTCATATTCAACAATCCCTTCTCACACCCACATCATAATTCATATCCATGTTAGTTCTAATGAGTGTTTTAAACTAACAATCAATGAATCATAGGATAGAAGAAAAAATGTTATGCACAAGGATAAGAATCAAAGAGACTGAAAGAATCGATTCACTAGATATGCTCCCCATTACTATAATAGACCAATGTAAAAAAATAAGTCATAACAAGAATAGGACAAAAAAAACTAGGAAAAGAAACCTTGTAGGCTACATTAATAAGACATTGATTGCAAGAATTTCTTCCATGATGTTTAAATGACAAAATATCAGATAGCTCAATCTTTTGTCAAGTAGTATTTCAATCACCGATTCTTAGACATCCATCATGATTAAACATCACATATCATAAGCATTTTTAACAATCACTAGGACTGTAGATAATATTCAATCATGTCATAAGAAATAAATCAACAAAAATTAAAAGAAAGAGAAAACCAACTATATAAGCTCAGCAAGTCACCATACAAAAAATATATTTTGTAGAAACTAAAATAAACTATATGTTGACATAGAATATATATATAAACTATATATTTTTAATTTTTTCCCCACACACGTAGGAGCACGACATAGCATATTGCATTGAGACCCTAACTGGAGAGTTTCACCGAGAACCACTACATCTAGCCCCTAAGTGGAGAGTTGTGAGACTTCACTGGATGAGTGTTGCAAGGAAATTGAGTCGAGGAGGAATACTAGGAACCATTTGGCAGGAGGAAAGCCAAAGTGAGAGGTGAGGCCACTTAGAAAGGGAAAATCGACCAAGGGACAATGACTGTAAGTAATTTTTCCCCCACACTTAGAAATCGTGTTGTTAGTACAGTGATTTAGAATATGTTTGTTCTCATCGAGGTGTTTCATGCTATATTTTTTTCAATTCGAGCCAATGTCCCATTGACAAACCCAAGTACTACCTAGTACTGGTTTTTGGCTAGTTTGAACAACCAAGCTTTGAGATGTTCAATTAGTTGGGTGGTCATTTTTGGCCTATGAACTATAGTTTTTGTATTTGTCTTAGCATATTTTTTCTACTATAAGATTGAAAGGAATTCCTGTCACATAACAACACACGAAGTTCACTAGGGTTCAAATTTCTAAACTTCGATGAAATAAATTTACATATTGAGGTCCAAAAATGATCAAAGTGACTAAAAAAATACATGGTCAGTGAGTACAATGAAAAATGCCTAGTGCCTATCCATAAGAGAACGTATATAAGTACATGATGCAGAGTTAGAGGAAGGAAAAAAACTCACACAATCTCATTTGACAAGTCACAAACAACCTTGAACTCTCATTCTTTTGACACACTTATTCAACTATATTTCCCTTCACAAAACTCAACACAAACACTCAAATTTTTCTTTAGAGTTCCAAACCATTACCAGACCTTCAAACACCTTAGTCAACTTCATATTGATCAAAACAAACAATTACCCAGTCTTCCCTTTCATGTTACCATTAACTCTCTTTATGACTATCCTAAACTTTGCAATTTCAACTCAACATAAAGTAATCTGACCCAAAAGAGTATTTAGGCTAATATACACCACAAAATTTCCATTCCATTTCATTTCAAACAAATGTAAACCATCTCTCATCCTTTATTCTTGATAATTTAACAAAATCATATAATGTACTTTCATTTTAGTCTCCAAAATAGGGCTATTATTAGACAGATCGGTCAAAGCAATGGACTTTTTAACTTCATGCTTACACCAAACCTTATATCAAATGAGATAAAATTATACCTTTGTAATCTATTAACCAAAAAAACCAAGAACTCACACTTAATCATCAAAAGCCCTTAAATTTTTTACTGTCACTAGTTCCTTCATACCTTGTTTGCAACGCTTGTAGGTTTTCCAACCTATTTGTTAGGGATTCATTCAAAATATAAGCACTATTACACAAGTCTATCCACACTTTTCAATGCCCTCCTTGCAGATCTAAAACATATTCAAAACAGGTATCAAAACTTTTACAACACAAGCTTCAAATATTGTTGTCTTAGATAGATTTAGGCCTAATTAGGCTTGATTTGCATAAGGGTTTGTTACTTTACTAACTCCTGACCAAAGTACATTTTTCTAGTGCTTGGGACATGTTTAGTTTGACTGGTATATGCTCTTCAAACCATCAAATTCCATTTACAAAGTATTTTCACAAAACCCTAAGGGCTTAACCTTCATAATTACTCTGTTCACAGACTGTACACATAGCTTTTTAGTCAAGAAACTTCATTCCCTCGCATCTTATCTTTATGTTTCTTCCATAGATCCACTAAAACATGAAAGAAAATTCATAGTAGGATAATATCACAAGAAACCAGAAGATTCCACAAATTAATAAAGGAGAAACATAATTATTTTCGTCTCTGCTTACCCTAACTGAGGGTTTTAGTAGTCTGAAGTAAATGCATAATAACTCACACAAATGTTAACTAAAATGCATGAAATTTGATGTAATAGGAAGGTTATTGAGATTATTACCATATCCAACCATTCTACCATGCCTTCAAGGCTGTACAATTCCGTACAATACCTAGAAATGTAAGATTTTTGAAGAAAAATGATTAAAAATCAGAGATTTTCCTTGAACTTATTCTTTATTCAACCACCCTCAAAGTTCTAAAAGATACAAGAGCCTTTTTAAAGAAAAAAAAATGAATTTTAGCCTTATAAGTACCTCTAACCGACCCTAATGACTCTTCATCTATTAATATTTCTTTTTTGATTAAGTTGACAACTTTTTACATTGTTTTCATTTTTGCACTTTTGGACTTAATAAACACCAAATGACCTCAAAATGACCTCAAATATATGAAACATGACTCTAATAAGATGATTTCAAAGTATGAACAATAACATTGAATCAAATTTCAAAACATTGCTTCATAGAGGCCTAATTATGCCAAGGTTCTCCTGCACTAGTACAAGAGATGAAAAAAAGACAAGGAGCCATTAAAAACTTTTGAATATTTCACTGACTCAACCAAACCTCCAAAAGAACAGTACAAATTCTAGAACTAGGGAAAGCCCGAAAGAGAAAAGTAATGAAAGTGGAATTTTTTTTTTCAAGTTCTAGAAGAGTATAAATGGTTCAAAGATGTTGTGGGTGTTTGGAAAATGGTGAAGGAATGTTGGATAGGGAGGGACCCAATTAGCCTCTTTAACAAGATTCTTAAGAAAGAAACAAACTCCGATACATTTTGGGGTTCTTCTGAGTAGGGTCCATCTTTTATTATTTTATTTGGGGGACCCAATAAACCATACGGGTAGAAACCTATGGAGCTTAATCATTAAAGGAAAGGGGTCTGTCCATTTAGAAATAGACTAAAAGCATGGTTGTATGAGGGGCTATTTCACATCAAAGGTGGTCAAAAAAAATTCATAGACTAACTAACCAGACACCAGTACTACCTTAGAGCGACTATTGTCTTATAGGAAGGTGGTCCAAAAAATTTCATAGATAGGTACAAAAAGTAATAGCAACCTTCCACCAACTAACCCAATCAACCTTCAAGAAACAAGACAATGACTCCTCTAGATGTTCCCAAAACCCAAGGCTTCAAAACACAAGGTTGGTGACCATACAAAACATTCCCACGCTTACCAAGTGACCTCTGATCATTAGACCCTTACAAGGTTTATTGATACATTGAAAACTATTGTTACCTTCACATGCATTTGACTAGTAGTGAAAACCTTAGATTTTAATCCTCCAATCCCATACCTTGGGATCACATCACCATGAAAGAACTTCATCCAACATCCTTATAAGTGTAGGTACCACCAAATAGGTATTTTTCAGATCTGTCTTCCTCGAGTGAGGGAAATTTAGGAAGAGAAGAGGAAAGCGAGACATGTAGTAGGTCTAAAAGAGGGAGATCAACTAGAGGTCAAAAGATTAGAAGAAAATTTCGTAAACGCATGGAATTTTTTCTTGCTGAAGGGGGGTCATGTTCTTATGATGATGAGAGCATAGGTGACATCGAGGTTCCCTTGAGGTACAAACATCTATGGAAACAATGGGTACCAAAGGAACTTCCTCCAATAAACATTGATTTTTTTGTCAACGAGAGGATATATCGCATAGCACCATCGTCATTACATGGTTTGGGCCTATTTTGCATGAATGACATAAAGGTCTGTTATGAAAAATTTACTGAATTGATCGAGTATGTCAGACCCTATTACAGTTACAAAGATTGGATGCGGCTGGTTCGATATACATGAAGTATGCGTAGGTATGAACTGTCAGCAAATTATATACAACTAAAAGATAAGGATCAAAATAAAGGAGTGGCTATGTACATTGATGGAAGGCCAAAAGCATCAAAGAATATTGTAGGTTTTATAAATAGTACACAACCTGGGTCAACAAATAAACAACCCAATTACAGATTTGAGGTACTCAAGGGAAACCATGTATTCGTATGTGCGATAAAATCAATAACTGCAGGGGAAGTGTCACTAATCGATTACAATTTGAATCAGATAGATACAAACATAGTTACTATGGGAGTGGTATGTACTATATACCATTTTACCCAACCTCAAATTAATGACTCCAGTATACCATTTTATTATTATGTTTTTTTTCTTAAGTCTACTGGTTTCATTTCAGTAATGTTATTTTATATTTAATTTTTGTCACAGTGGGACATTGATCATAGGGGGAAGGCTCCGACCTAGAGCACAAATCATGATGCATCTTCAGACACTTCTATCCGACAGGTTTACCTCATTGTAATTGTAAAAATTAGATACGAGCAAAATGTTTTATTATTATGTTTTTTTCATAAGTTTATTGGGTTAATTTTGATAAAAAAATTTAATATTCTTGTTATAGTTGGATGATCGGGGAAAGGCACTAGTAGTAGAGGAGAGCATCCATAGGGAGGTGCAGTCACTATTATGTGATGATGACATCACATATTCTAGAAACCCTCTAGATATGATAAGGAAGACCCAAAAAAAATACAATGAAGAAATCCTTCAATTATTATTCATAGTGCCTCAAATAGATGAGATAAGAGAAAGGGTTAAAATATTGACTGAGAGAGCATGGAACTTGCAAGTAAGTTGTCATGCTCGATCTTTAATTATAACATAAGTTCATTCATGGTTTTATATTTTGTACTCTTTTATGTCATGAACTAAAATATGTGTTGTTTTTACAGATTTTTTGCATCCTCATGATGCTGCTGGCCATGATCAGGGTACTACAGGTGCTACCCAGGGAGTAGGGGTTGGTACAAGTGTCAATCCTAATCTTCTTGCGCATACATTGCATCATCCAATTCCATCATCAATGCCTATATTGTCGACTAAAATGTTAGCAACACATAGCATGCATGCATTGGGTAGTGCACCCTCTAACAGTGAACACATGCCAAAACATGTGTAAGGACATGTACCTGGGGATGCAGAGGCCACTAGTACTAGTGATGTTTTAGCATCATTTCTTGGATCTTCCCATATTACTAGTATGGGACATTGCCAGACACATTTGTGGTGACCAAGGATTTCGTTCCCTATAAAGATAGAGAAGGTCCCATGTACTTTAGAATGTTTTAATTATTATTATATATAATCCAATTGAAATTTACTTATTGATCACTCTTTTTTAGACTAATGATTCCATGATCATTTTGCAAGAAATGATGTTTTTTATAAACATCTAAATGATATTACATTGGAGATATTTGGGCCCACCATATATGTACATGATGGAATGTCCAAAATCAATATTTAAAAGATGAGCTCATTAACTGTTTAGTTGTGCTTTTCTGGAATAACACATTCAACCAAACTAAGGTCCTTAAGAAATATGGGACCTATCTAAAGTATGTGAGGGATGATTGTAGGTCACATTTAGAGAAGAAAAAAAAGTATGAGCGTCCCCCCATGATTCTAGAGAGGGAGTGGAATGACCTAGTGTTGGATGGAAAGGAGAAGGCTGAAAAGAAAAAGGTGTAATGCATGTCGTGCAAACCCCAAAGGAAAACAACAATGTAGACATTTAAAAAAAAATAATACACAATAAACATATAAAGAACCATTAAACATAATTACATTACATGATAACATCATAACATCAAAGTCCTTTAGGGCACACGAGGTCACATCGCATAAAACCAACCCATAACGAAAGATACATGTAAAAAGATAAATAACTTAACTAACTTTACATCCATCATAGACATTAAAATATACGGTTGCAAGAGATAACATCCATACATTCATAAGCATAAATATAATACATCACATGATACAAACCTTAATAAATCTCATAAATCATGAATGGTTACAAGGGTGCATTTACGATATATCATATTTTAATACATTACATGTTCACAATACATGAGTTACATCAAAACCTCCAATAGATGCAGGATAGATACATCATACAAAGAATATCTGAAATACAACATGAATATCTAGTACAAGCTCCATCTGAAGGATATTGTGTAGAGAAAATGTTGATGGGGAACCCAACAGGTGCGAAGCACATTCCACCCGACCGCGTGGGTTTTAGAAAAAACCCACCCCCCATGCTCAGAGGTGACAAGGAAGTGACCACGACCAAGGATGCCAACAAGACTAGACTCAAATAATAGTAACATAATAACAGCAACTCCAATAGCAACAACAAAAGATTATATAGATCATAAATGAAAACAACCAAGATCCAATCATAATGAGCACAAGGCCATAAAAAAAATCATAGATAAATCAAATGAAACAACAGTTAACAAATTCCAGAGGCAAGCAAGAAAGCAAGGCATAAGGGAAACTAGTGGAGAGTTTCATCGAATAGTCCTACATGGGTTATCCCGGCCCTTCCTCCAACATGAGGCATCGGCCCCCATCTATGGTTATCTTGGCCCTTCCTCCTATTTGAGGCGTCTGCCCCATAAAGTGACTCATGAGGGGCCATTAACCTCTCGTGAGGATGAGGTAACAAATTTTCCAACCATGGCCTTCTCAGTCTACCATTAGTCTGCGATAGCCCTAATGGATAGACGAGGTATCCAAGATTATCTTATTATGTTATTACTACCCATCCCCCTAAGTTCTATTATTAGGTTTTCACTTTTTAATCTAACTCTTACATGGGTTATCCTGAGCCCTTCCTCCTATTTCAGGTGTCGGCCCCCACGAAGAGCCACTCTCCCTAAAGACCCAAAACATAGTAAAAAAATTCAAGCGTTGTACCATATAGAGAAAAGCATTAAATCTCAATAGATGACATGTGAGGCATTACCCATCTTGATACAAAGCACATAATCAGAGTCTCAAAAATATCTCGTACACCCTTTCAAAATAATGATATCAAAACAATTGCCACATCAGGGCACAAAAAGAGAAACACCGACTAACAAATATCCCATGCCTCTAGAAGCCTAAGGTTCACAACATCCTTAAACGAGTTCCTAAAACAAACTAGGTTCCCACATCGGTAAAGAAAAAAAAGTAACATAACAATAAAGTAAATTAACCAAATCAAGTTTACAAGATTCCATAATGCAAGTAACATAACAATATCCACACATGGGTATTAGAAAACAAACTCAAAATATCACAATTTGTTTTATCACATTCACAATTAAGCAATATAACTAAATCCACTTTCGAGGAAATAAATTTAAAATAATCATTTGATTATAACTCCATTATAAAGATTACTCTTATTCTATTATTAGCTTACAACCCATTTTATTATTTTACAAACATAAAAGAAAATCAATATCTAGATTTACATTTATATTTCATATATATATTAAATTTGCATATATATATATATATATATATACAAAATATAAATATATGTAAGTATTTTGTTTTGTTTAAACTTATTAAGTAATCAGAATTGATTAAATGCTAGGTACTCAAATCGTACCCATACAAGCACTCAAATGCAAATATATAAAAATACATACATATAAATATAAATATATATATTAATAAAAAAAAGTTTAAATCGAATTCAATGGCCGGCCATAGCCAGTGCAGGGGACTATGCACAGTAGCGCATACGACTACTACACACAACAGTCTGTAGGACTGCTATGGCAGTAGCGCTTCCAATGGGGAAGGGGGGGTACGGCCCAGCCATCCCCCCCTTAACTTCATTATAATTTTTTCTTTCCATCAAAAAAATACATCAAGCAATAAACAATTCAGTCGAAAAAGAATTCAAATATAGTTCGGCCCAAAAAAATAAATTTGAAATGAATATAATATTAAGAAACATATATATATATATATATATATATATATATATATATATATATATGTATGTATATATATATATACATATATATATATATGTATATATTTATATATATATATATGTATACACACACACACACACATATATGTCAAACAAAACATATTCTTTTCTACAAGATATTCACTGTACAAATATATATATATGATATATATATATATATGATATATATATATATATATATCCAAAAACTCATTTATTTCAAAGGGGAAATAATTTTTCCATAACAAAATCATAAAAATTATGGACATTTTCAGAGGGTCAAATAAATTTCTTTCATTCCTCTGGTACCCAGTAAATTTTAAAATCTGAAAAGGGTTTTTTGTTTACAAAGAAACATATATATTTTTTTTTACTGATTTAGAAAAATCAAAATAGAATGGAACCTTAGTCCTATGCTTGCTGAGGAATTGATGAAGCTTTTCTTGATACCAAACAACCTTTTTGAAGAGCTCCCTTTTCTTCCACAGAACGTCTCCACCAAATTCTTTGATGAAACTTTCAAGCTATTTTATTTTATTCAGAAGTTTCTCTCAGAAATTATGAAAGAGACACCATTTTCGCAAAGACAAAAAAGGAGGATATAGGATTTTTTTACAAAACTCAATATTATTTTTCTAGCTTCTTTCCCAACTCCCGTCCCTAGACACCTCTCATTGTTGCTATTAAATAAAAATGTCTTCTTTTTTGAAAACTTAAGAAAATAGGATGAATAGAAATATTCTATTTCTTCACTAGCTTTTCAGCCAAAATCTCTACATTCATTGGTCCTTTTCTTCTTTTCTTTATTTTTTTCTATTCAAACATCACTTTTTGTTTTAATTTTGATTTTGCAAATTTATACTTGCAATTCACAGAATTTAACTTATTTAATTATTTTATTCGATTAATTATCCTCAAAATTCTATTTTCATTAAATTATCTAAATACCAATTTTAAATATTTTAATTTACACCTTTCAATTTATTTATCCTTAGGGTATGTGCAAGATCATGATGGGCCAAAAAGTGGCAATATGATGGGTATGTGGCTGATGACTATTTTTTTACCCAAAATTGATGAAATGAAAAGGGTTTTTAAAGGAGATCCTTAGTTTTCCATTGATATAAATTATGCTTTAATTTGAATTTAATAAGTAATTATTATTCATTTTCAATTCAAATTATGACTAAAGTCCTGATTGATAGGCTGATTGAAAAACATCTATAACATTCAAATGGTATCACATTTTTTGAATCCAAAACATGCGTCACATTCTATGCTTTACATACTATAGGATTAAAAAAATAAAAATTGAATTTCATGAAGTTTTGACCAAGTTAAGGTGGTCAGACATAGGATTTCTTATATTTTTTAAAATTTGTAATAAAAATTTCATAATTAATTATTTTCTAGGAAAATAATTACAAAAAAATATGCATCACATGGGGCATGAGTCCTCTACTTATATCTAAAATCTTATAAAAAATTATTATCATTTTATTGTGGTTAAGGTGGTTAGACAGACACCTACTTCTTATTTTTTCCCTGAAATTTAAGTACCACTACATTGAAATTTCAAATTTTCACCAAATCGATTTTTTTTTTTAAACAAACCTAGTAGTTTAGAAACTACATTCAATTTGATACAGATTCTATTCCTACATTCAATTTGCTACAGATTCTATTCTTACATATTTTTGAAATAATATAGATAACTTATTCAAATTTTTACTTCAAGTTTCCTAACTCTAATTTTTCTGAATTTTTTGCCACTTAAGAGCCTATTTTTTTCCATGATGATCCTACACATACCCCTTACTATTAAATTACATGGATTTTAATTTAATACTTTTATATTTTAATATAAACTATTCCAATAACTATTATTAACATTTATTATAATTATTTAGTTATTTAAATTACATCATACTACAACACCAACGTAAAATAAATAACATAATTACTTTCACACAAACAACTATCACAAAATGAAAAAATGACTTAGGGTCAAAGATGCACAATACCACTAAACATAAAATGGGTTGGAAAACTTGGGACAAGGTGACTTCCTTGTCATCTCTATTTCAACTTCATGCCCGTTGGGTTAATTTGATGCTCGCCCTCTCCTATTGAAGCAGGTGGAATCAAGACTTTGTTCCTGCAATTCCTGCATATAAGCAAGGTTGTGTACATGTATATATATATATAATCAAATACATCACATCGTAAGGAGGAATCACAGCATAGCAGGGCACTCACAAATGAGTGGTGCTACATTTTGCCCTCACCAAAATTATAATAACAATTACAACCTCAAGTATAAAGTAACATTGCTAAACTAAACTGATCACATCATATCATCATAAAAGGATTACTAATCCACTGCATCACAATATACTACTGAAATCAAATTAATCATCACCAAACCAAATGTAACGATAATGTCATATCATAATATCCATGTCATCAAATAAAGTAGCATAGTCATTAAGAAGTCTAAACTATCCAATCCACCAATCCAACCAATAAATAGTAACTATCAAAGTCTCAAAGTATCAAGCAAACCACATAAAATATCAAGTCCAAATAGCAACATGAGGGGTATTACATCCTCCACCCCATGAATTTGGCTTACTCCTGGAAGCCAATAAATAGGTAAGGATAAGATTCCCTGATGCGGGAGGCATCCTCCCATGTTGCTGATGTCTCATGATTGGGGTCCCACTGGACCCGCACCTGTTCAATATCCCTGCCTCTGAGGGTGAGTCTCCTATGTTGTAGTACGACCATGGGCTCAAGAGCTAGTTGCTCGTCCTCGACCTGTAGAGCATGTTCCAATCAAGTACGTGAGTAACATCAGGATAATATGGTCTAAGGACTGAAACATGAAAAACATCGTGAATCCGTGAGAGACTGAGTGACAAGGCTAGGAGGTAGGCAACATGACCAATTCTTTCTAACACCTCAAATGGCCCAACAAAGTAGGTTGCAAGCTTAGAACCCTTTCCATAATGAATAGGGATCTTCTGTGGATGAACTCGAAGGAACACCCGATCACCAACTACAAATTGTCGATCAACTCTGTGTGCATCAGCATACTTTTCTTGTCTATCTTGAGCTACCACAAGGTGCTCTCAGATGCGAGTTATCTGATGCTCTGTATCTCTAAGCATTTCATGTCCAAGAAGAACCCTGTCCTCTAATTGATCCCAACTCAAAGGGTTATGACAAGGATGATTGTATAAAGCCTGAAATGGAGCCATGCCGATTGAACTATGGTAACCATTGTTATAGGAAAACTCGACCAAGTGCAGATAATCTTCCCAACGTGATTGTTGGTCCATGACATACATGCAGAGCATATCCTCAAGCACCTGATTGACTCTCTCAGTTTGGCCATCTGTCTCTGGATGGTAGGAAGAACTAAAATTCAATTGAGTCCCTAAGGATCACTGCAAGGATGTCCATAGCACAAATGTGAATTCTGAATCTTTGTCAAAAATGATTCTTCGTGGTATCCCATGTAATCAAACAATGTCGTTCATGAACACCTTGGCTACCAAAGAAGAAGAATAGGAAGATCAGATAGGAGAGAAATGGGCTACCTTGGTTAGCTTGTCAACAGTGACCATGATAGCATCATGCCGCCTGGAAGACATAAGCAAGACGATAATGAAATTCATAGAGATAATGTCCCACTTTCATTCTGGAACAAGATGAGGCTGCAACTGATGAGGACTCAGCCCAAGACACAGAAAATAACCCACAAACAAGAGAATAATTTTATTATTTAGAAAATGGAGCTTCTTACATGCAGAGGATCTCAATCCCCAAGTTCTACAACACATGCAAGTTACAGAAAGCTACAGAATAACCCTTTCGCAATATGCGAGCTTGTCCCCAAAAAGTTACCCAAAAATTAGAAACACCTGCCCATAAATAGAGCTCCTCATTAGTTTGGAGCCAAAACAACATTCAAATTTTTAGTTTAGGTGGTTTGGCACCAAAATTTACAACATGAAGTTCAAATTTCAAAAGAGCATTTGCAATTGTATCTTCTAGAAAGTGCGCCAACTTCCTGCGGCCATAACTTTTGATCTGGGACTCTGATTTGCGAACCGTTTGAACCATTGGAAAGGTCTCGAAGTCAATAACGTGATCAAATTTTTCTACACCAATTTTGGAAAGTTTTGGGGCCGCTATGGGAACTCTAAGTGCCTCAAATCTAACTCGGAAGATTTTCAGGTGCAAATTTGGGAAATTAAAACTACAATATCTTTCAACTCAGGAACATAAAATAAAAACTGTTAATTGGGAATTTTATTATGACGAAAAGGGTATCCAAAAATGTAAAAACATCTAAAAACCAAGAAACTTGAAATTTAACTATTTTTGGGTGATGCAAGATTTCCCTTACACCACTGGATGCTCCTGCATCAGACACCCAGGGTAATTTGAGAAGTGACCTCGTCACATCTCAGATGGTGGAGGAAAACCCAAATGGTCAACCTATACCTTAGGCATCCAGGATGAATCTTCAACAGGCCTTCCTTTCCATTTCACCATATATTCTTCATACTGTTTGTTCCTGGTACTCCTTCCCACATGACTATCCAGGATTTCTTCAATCTGCTCCTTTTCTGAAGTAGGTGCTGGAATCCCACATTGTTCCATTGTTGGTACTTCCTTTGCACCACCTTCATGATACTCTGTCAAATCTGAAATGTTGAACATAGGAGAAATATTGAATCCATCCGGCAACTCTACCTCATATGCATTCCCTGAATCATGCCTCTTCAAAATTTTATAGGGACCAAACTTCTTCATCTTCAATTTGTTATATGTTCCCACTAGAAACCTTTCTTTCCTCAAGTGGACTATCACTTCATCACCAATCTGAAACTCCTTATACCTCCTCTTCTTATCTGCCTTAGCCTTATACTGCATATTCATCTTGTTAATATGTTCTCTTACCTTCTCATGTATATCCTTGATGTGTTCTACAAAATCTTTGGCTTCAACACTTATTTTCTTCTCTTGGTCCATCTTCCTCAATTCGGAGCTGTTGGGGGCTACCTCCATACACAATCTGGAATGGTGATCTACTAGTGCTTCGTTGATAAATTGTTGTAACAAAATTCTTCCTAGGGTAAGATCAAGTCCCATCTCTTGGATTTATCTCCTACCGTAAACATTCCTAGTTACCTACTCCTAATGTAACCTCTGCTTCACTCCACAGGATGAACTGCACTCAAACTCTGTCTTCTTCTTCCACAAGGTCCTCCAAAAGTACCTCACAAATTTGGTGTCACGATCTGAAACAATACTCTTTGGCAGACCATATAGCCTCACCACCTCTTTGAAAAAAAAGTCAGCAATGTGGACTGCATCATGGGTCTTCTGACATGGAATGAAATGTGCCATCTTCTAAAACCTATCAACCACCACAAAGACTGAATCATTCCCTAGTTGTGTCCTTGGCAAACCAAGAACAAAGTCCATACTTATATCCTCCCACGCACCTCTCTAGTATAGGTAAGGGCTGATATAAGCCTGTATTTTGGCTCACCTTTAGCCATCCTACATACCCTCATGTACTTCCCATGTACCCCTTCGCCATCCTATGACAACCTATACAACAATAATGCCTCACCCATGAATGGCAAATGGTCTTATCCCCACTGTACCGTCTTGCCATTTCTCCACTATGCTTCTCCTTTATTAGGTTCGCCCTCATGGAACTCCTCGGGATACACAATTGAATTTCCTTAAATAACATGCCATCCTGGATTATGAAATCCAACCACCTTGTCCTATCCATTGTAATAGGTTCCTTGCAAGCTTTCCAAACCTCTGCAAAATCAGGATCTTCTGCATATAGTGTCTTGAGTTCATTGAACCCAACCACTTCAATCTGCATCTTTGTCATCAATGTATGCCTCCTACTTAAGGCATCTGCAACCCTATTTGACTTCCCACTCCTATGTTTCAAAAAAAAGGTATAACTCTGCAAAAACTCTACCCATTTCATATTCCTCTGATTTAATTTTCCATGACTATTTATGTACTACAAGGATTGATGATAAGTATATAGAACAAATTCCTTCGGCAACAAATAATGTCTCCATTTTTTTAATGCTTGAACTGTCGCATAAAATTCCTGATCATATACAAAATACTTTCTTTTGGCATCATTTAACTTTTCACTAAAATAGGCAATGGGCTTACCTTCTTTGCTCAACACTTCTCCAATGGCACAACCACTAGCATCACAATCCACCTGAAACACCTTGTTGAAATCTGGGAGGGCTAGAATAGGTTGCTCTATCACCTTCTGCTTCAACAGTTCAACACTTTTTGCCGCTCCAGTGCTCCACTTGAATTCTTTTCTATCCCCTCTCATTGTTTTAGTCAGGGGTCCACAAATACTACTGAAGTTTCTAATCAAATTTCTATAAAAACTAGCCAAACCATGGAAAGATCTCACCTCGGTAGTAGTTCTTTGGGTAGGCCATTCTAGAATAGCCTTCACCTTCTCTGGGTCCATCTTGAGACCTTCTGCTGAGACAACAAACCCCAAGTACACTAACTCCTCTTCACAAAACTGCACTTCTTCAAATTAATCAATAGTTTCCTTCTTTTAACTTCTCAAAGGCTCTCCGAATATGCATCGGTGCTCATCCAACGTCTTACTCAAAAATCCAAAATCATCACACAATAACAAAACTTCCAGAAATTTTTTTCGCCTCATTCATGAGCAGCATGAATGTGCTCGGTGCATTGGTTAGCCCAAAAGGCCATAACCACTCGCAGGCCTCTTTGGTCTTGAAGGCAGTCTTCCATTCGCCTCTCGAATCTGGATATGGTGATATCCACTCTTCAGATCAATCTTTGTGAAGTACTGAGGTCCACTAAAATAGAATCAGGTCATCCATCCTTGGCAGGTGGAAATCTGTACTGATTGTTATCTTGTTTATGGCTCGAGAATCTGTACACATCCTCCACTCCCCATCCTTCTTTGAAAAAGCTGCAGAAACTACACATGAAAAATCTCCCATATCAAACCCTTTTCTCAACAACTCTTGAACTTGTTTGTTCAACTCCCTTTTTTGCTTTGTCATTCCATGGCTACCTTGGCCTGAAAATCGCCTGTGCCAATCTGATCACTGATGATCGATTTGGTGTTAAACCAGGTACATTATCAGAAACAATATCTTGAAACTCATCCAACATCCTAGAAACTTCTTTTGGAACCTTCTCACTATCCTCCTTACTCACTCTAGGAATCAATGCATAACACACACGCTCATGCTTCATACCTTCTAAAAATATTCTTTCATCTACATAACAAATTCTAGCACTACTCGCTTTTTCTTCGGTCTCCTTCAGGTTCAACTTGTGATAAACCCCATCCTTTGTCAAGGAATAAGTGTTTGCATATTATCATATATAGCTCACGAATGAACTCACGACCTCCTCAACCAACATATGCATACACCATGGGGATGATATCACAGAGTACCTCATCATGGTAGCTCGATCTTGAACTTTACTAGGCACTGCTCATTGACCAAAACTTTGTGGTCTTTCTGCAACTAGGCAATCCGATACAGATGCAGGTGCCTTTCCCTCTTCAGCTTCAAATTTGTGACCATCTCCTCTGACACCAGATTATCAGTGCTCCCACCATCAATAATGACATAACAACATTTTCCTTCACACTTGCACCTTGTGCGAAATAAATTCTTCCTTTGTTCTGGTTCCTTTTCCTCAGTCACCAGGGCTCTCCTAATCACTAGGGCTTCTCTCCTTTTAGCATCATTAGAATGTTCAGATTGGGCCTCCTGATCTACATGCGCAACCCTTCCACGACCTTCTGGCCTTTTGTCTGCCCTTCCTTAGTGTTGTGGACATTCATAGGCTTTGATTCCCTTCTTCACCACACTGGAAACATGTTCCTTTGAAACCACCTCTTCCAGATCCTTGTCCATATCTCCCTTGTCCTCTACCTCTTTGATCACCACTGTTTTGATCACAAGGGTGGTAGAAGTTGTCATTCTTTGGCTTTGGCTAGTACCCACATCTTCACTTTTCTTTTCATCATCATTTCGGTTTCCTGAAGGTCTTCCATTGCCCCTTCCACTTTGACCTTCCTATCCTTTCATACATCACCTTGACCTCTTCCACCTTCAGAGCAAAATACACATCCTCAATGGTGGTCATTCTGACTAGGCTTAACTCCTCCTGAATGCTCAGTTGTAACCCATTAAGATATCGGGCTACCTTCTCCTTATTGGCTTTGTGTGACTGTTCTGATGATTATCTTGTGAAAATCTTCAGATATTATTTTTCACGATATGCTTCCTTGCTTCAACCCTTGTAATTTCTTCAACAGATCTAACTCGTAGTCCACTAGTATGAACTGCTTCTTCAGTTTCTCTACCATGAGATCCCATCTGGTGATCTTTCCTTTTCCTCTTCGATTTATTTTCAACTGGACCTCTTTCCACCAAATACTGGTATGGCCCATCAGCTTGATTTTCGCAAACATAACCTGATCTGGGTCCTCTATTTCCTCATACTCAAAATATTCTTCTAGCTCGTTGATCCAGTCGATCAACTCTTTCGGGTTCAGACTTCCAGAATAACTAGGGACTTCTGTTATGGGTCTTTTCCTGATCTTCAAAATGGCCCTTATTAGCCGCATTTGGTCATGATCAATTGCTTCTTCTTCCTCTTCTACATTTGAACCTTCTTCCTCTCCTTCATCCTCACTTTCCTCCCTTGGGTTTAACCCTCTTCTCAACTGCTCTTGTAACGCGTCAATCTGTCTCTGGAGGGCTACCAGTGCATCTCTTCCACCAACATTTCTACCGCCTCGACCACCTCTGGCACCACCATGCCTACCAGGCATCACTCTTGGAGGAATCTTTCTTGACCTCGACCCACAACCACGGTCCTGGTGTGAACGCCTCACAATTAACGATCTGTCCACATGCTCAAGAAAACCTACTCTGATACCACTTGATGAGGGCTCAGCCCGAGACACAGAAAATAACCCACAAAAAAGAGAATAATTTTATTATTCAGAAAATGGAGCTTCTTACATGTAGAGGATCTCAATCCCCAAGTTCTACAACACATGTAAGTTACAGAAAGCTACAGAATAACCCTTTCGCAATATGCGAGCTTGTCCCCAAAAAGTTACCCAAAAATTAGAAACCTGCCCATAAATAGAGCTCCTCATTAGTTTGGAGCCAAAACAACATTCAAATTTGAGTTTAGGCGGTTTCGTGCCAAAAATTTACAACATGAAGTTCAAATTTCAAAAGAGCATTTGCAATTGTATCTTCTAGAAAATGCACCAACCTCCCGAGGCCATAACTTTTCATCCGCGACTCTGATTCTCGAACCGTTTGAACCGTTGGAAAGGTCTCGAAGTCAAGAACACGCTTGAAATCTGCTATGCTGATTTTGGCAAGTTACAGGGCCGTTCTGGGAACTCTAATTGCCTCAAATCTAACTCAGAATATTTTCAGGTGCAAATCTGGGAAACTAAAACCACAATATCTTTCAACACAGCAACAGAAAATAAAAACCATAAACTGGGAATTTCATTATGACGAAAAGGGTATCCAACAATGTAAAAACATCTAAAAACTGAGAAACTTGAAATTTAACTATTTTTGGGTGATGCAAGATTTCCTTTACACCATTGGATGCTCCTGCATCAGCAACAAACCTACTGGATGATGATGCTCATCCTTAACCCTCTGACATTCTAGACATCTAGCCAGAAAATCAGCAATATCATGCTTCAATCCTGCCTGAAATTATAGCGATTGAAGATCCACATACATTTTCTTAACTCTGGGGTGCACCGAATAAGGTGCCCGATGCACTTCAGTCAAAATTAGGGTGTGAAGACCCTCTGCAGGAGGTACATGCATTCATCCTACATAGCGCAAAACACCATAAGAATCCAACGAGTATCCAACAAATTTTTCTTCTAGAGCTCTTCCCGACTCAATCTTAGATTTCACCTCTTGATACCAATTGTCCAAAGGAAAAGCTACAAGGATTTGACTCCTCAAATCAACCTCAAGAGCCACAATAGAAATCTCATGCCTGCGTCGACTCAACGCATCTGCCACCACATTGTCTTTTCGCTATATATACTTTACTTCAAAATCATATTCACACAAGAATTCCATCCACCTCCTCTGTCTTGCAGACTACGATGATCTGTATGCAACTCGAGCCGATACCCTAAAAGGAAGTGCCTCCATCTTACCAAAGCATGTATAACTATGGCCAACTCAAGGTCATGTGTGGGGTAGTTTAGTTCATGATCCTTAATTTTTCGTGATTGATATGCAATCACTCGCCCTTCTTGCATCAAAATGGCCCCTAAGCCTTCCAAAGAAGCATCCATACATACTACAAATTCCCTCGTAGGGTCAGGTACTACCAAAATTGGTGCACTATTCAACTTTTCCTTAAGAGTTTGGAATGCTAACTGACATTGATCTGACCAAAGAAATTTCTTTCCTTTTCTCTAGAGAGAGGTGATAGGATGGGAAATCCTTGAAAAGCCTTGGACGAACCGCCGATAATAGCCTGCTAGTCCCATGAAATAGAAAATTTCTGAGACATTTGTGGGTGCGGGCCAATCCACAATGGCCTAAATCTTTGCAAGATCAACTGAAATCACCTCACCTCAAATCAAATGGCCCCAATATTGAACTTTAGTCTTCTAGAAGTCACACTTTTCCTGGTTGGCAAACAAGTGATTATCCCTTAAGCACTGCAACACCTATTTTAGATGTTCCTCATGTTCTTCAATAGACCTAGAATAAATCAGAATATCATCAAGAAACACAAGCATGAATCTATCCAAGTATGTTCGAAACACTCCATTCATTAAGATCATAAAGACTGAAGGTGCATTTGTTAACCCGAATGACATCATAGTGAACTCATAATCTTCGTATTGAGTGCGAAATGTTGTTTTATGAATATCTGCATCCGCAATCTACAACTGATGATATCTCAATATTAGATCAATTTTAGAAAATACCTTCGCCCCTTTTATTTGATCGAAAAGATCATCAATTCTGGGCAAGGGACCTGTAATCAATACACAAGCAAAGAAAACCATCCTTCTTTACAAAAATTACGAGTGCTCCCCAAGGGGAAACACTTGGGTGGACAAACCACTTAGCCAACAGCTCCTCCAATTGTAGACATACTTTTTGAAGTTCCTGCATTGTCATCCGATATGGAGCTCGAGATATCATCTCAACACCAGGTACCAGATCAATCCTAAAATCTATATCCCGTTTTGGCAGCATACTAGGTATCTCACCTAGAAAAAACATCAGAAAACTCCTTAAGAAGAGGGAAATCATCCAATGACACCCCTCGACTATCCTCTGACTCAAGGTCACTCACTGACATTGCAAAAGCTGACAACCTTGTCGGAAAAACCTTTTTAGCTGCATGGCAGAGATCATTCGCAATGAGATGGGCCTTTGAATACCCAAGATCTCCATCTCCTTTCTAGAATCATCAATGCATTGCACTACTTTACGATGATAGTCTATCATGGCATGGTGTGCACTCAACCAATCCATTCCCAAGATGACATCAAATGAACCAAGTGGTAGGATTCAGAGGTCCACCTTAATTGTCAATGCCCATATATCCAGACTACAACCCTACACAAGCTTCTCTACAACAACCTTTGACCCAGAGGCCAATTCAACCTGCCATTTTATGCCTTGAATAGTTGCCACTAGTCTACATCGTTCAACTACTGAAGGAGATATAAAAGAATTAGATGCACCAAAATCAAAGAGTATAGAAATACCAGTGTTATGCAACGCACCTGATGTCTCAATGATGGTGCTTTGGTGGTCTTCCTATCGATTATTCACTGTCATGAAGACACAATGAGCTCCCCCTGTGTCACCCACTATCGGCTCTGACCCAACTGGTCTCTGATTAAATCCTGAGGTGCTCTTTTGTGGACGCAATCTGACGATATGCCCTTGTTTCCCACATGAGTAGCAACTAGTACCTCTGCCCTCGGATGGAGCATTTGACTGCTAAAAGCTTCCTCAACTCGACGCTGACTAAAAACTAGGTGCAGGCTACTCAAAAGGCTCCTGAAAAGCTCGGTTCTGATTCTGATCCCTTCAAAATTGAGAATTGCCACCCTACTGAGATGGAGAGTTTTTATGCTTTGGCTGCGACTGCTACTGCTATTGACCCCCTTTAGAGGGTGCATACCAGTTCCTAGAAGATTCTGCAGTCTGTGTCTGATCTCTGTGAGTGCTAAAGCCAGGTGTAGGTGTAATGCCAATCTGCACTCTAATGTGACCACCCAAGGCCATGGCCAAATTTTCTTCTACCAATCAAGCCTTTTCAACCACAATTTCCATCGTCTTTGGTTCGAAGACTCGCACGCCACCAGTAATTTGGGAATTTAAGCCCCAAACAAAATGTTGCACTAACATCCCTTCATCATGGTTGATCCTTGCATACTACTTCAATTCATAGAATTGTCGCTCATACTATTCAACATACATCAAAATTTGCTTAAGATCGTGAAACTCATCTGCCCTGCGTTGCCTCCAATGATCTGAAAGGAAGTGAGCCTTGAACCTATCTAGAAATAGCTCCCATGTGACCATGCTGATATCCAGATGTAACTTTTTATCTTCCATCTACCACAAAGTGGATGTGAAGCCTCACAGATGCATGATGCGCACCGAGCTTTGGTATTGCTACCATAGGGGTGCATCATGAAGCATCGATCCAAATTAATTAACCATGTTTCCGCTTGCAGACCTCCTCCAGAACCATTGAATGTAGGTGGGTTTCCTCTCATCAAGTCTCTCATATGACCAGCTAGCACTACATCCTAATCTATCATTATTTCCCTTTGCCTCGGTGACCTTTTCCTTTCTCTCTCGACCCATTGCTCCTACTCTAGCTTGGGTCCCAACTGATCAAGAATCTCCCCCAGAAGGTGCTACAACTATCCATCTAAACTAGGTTGTTTTGGGTTCTAACCACCACCTGACAGATTGTTTTGAAGACTCTGTCATTCCTCATGCTCTCAACCATGGGAACTTGGAGCTGATGGACTTTTTCGGTTTCTCTACGACTTGCACCACGGCCTCTTCCTCAGCCACATCCTCTACCTCAAGGCATATTTCTGTGCAAAAAGATAAAGGTACAAGTGAGCTCAAGAGTCAAACACAAAGGTTGCTTAATGGAAAAAACTACCCAGAGATCCCAACGTTTGCAACCTTGGCTCTGATACCAAGTTGAAACACCTGTCATGCAAACCCCAAAGGGCAAGAATAATGCACACATTTTTTTTATAAATAATACACAGTAAACATATAAAGAACCATTAAACTTAATTACATTACACGATAGCATCATAACATCAAAGCCCTTTGGGGCACGTGAGGTCACATCGCATAAAACCAATCCATAATGAAAGATACATAAAAAGATAAATAACTTAACTAACTTTACATCCATCATAGACATTAAAATATACGGTTGCAAGAGATTTAACATCCATACATTCATATGCATAAATATAATACATCACATGATACAAACCATAATAAATCTCATAAATCATGAATGGTTACAAGGGTGCATTTACAATACATCATCTTTTAATACATTACATGTTCACAATATATGCGTTACATCAAAAGCTCCCATAGATGTCAGATAGATACATCATACAAAGAATATATGAAATACAAGATGAATATCTGGTACAAGGTCCATTTGAAGGATACTGTGTAGAGCAAACGTTGATGGGGAACCCAACGGGTGTGGAGAACGTTCCACCCGACCATGTGGATTTTAGAAAAAATCCACCCCCCATGCTCAGAGGTGACAAGGAAGTGACCATGACCAAGGATACCAACAAGACTAGACTCACAAAATAGTAACATAATAACAATAACTCCAATAGTAACAATAAAAGATTACATAGATCATAAATGACAACAACCAAGATCCAATCATAATGAACACAAGGCCATAAAACACATCATAAATAAATCAAAGGCAACAACCATTAACCACTTCCAGAGGCAAGTAAGAAAGAAAAGCATAAGGGCAAGTAGTGGAGAGTATCATCACATAGTCCTACATGGGTTATCCTGGCTCTTTCTCCAACATGAGGTGTTGACCCCCATCTATGGTTATCCTGGCCCTTCCTCCTACTTGAGGCGTCGGCCCCATAGGGTGACTCATGCAAAACTGTTAACCTCTCATGAGGATGAGGTAACAAATTTTCCAACCATGACCTTCTTAGTCTACCATTAGTATGTGATAGCCGTAATGGATAGATGAGGTATCCAAGATCATATTATTATGTTATTACTACCCATCCCCCTAAGTTTTATTATTAGGTTTTCACTTGTTAATCTAACTATTACATGGGTTATCTTGAGCCCTTCCTCCTATTTGAGGCACCGGCCCCCACGAAGAGCCACTCTCCCTAGAGACCCAAAACATAGTAAAAAAAATCAAGGGTTGTACCATATAGAACAAAGAATTAAATCTCAACAGATGACATGCAAGGCATTACCCATCTCGCTACAAAGCACATAATGAAAGTCTCAGCAATATCCTGTAGACCCTTTCAAAACAATGTTATCAAAACACTTACCACATCAAGGCATATAAAGAGAAACATCGACTAACAAATATCCCATGCCTCCAGAAGCCTAAGGTACACAACATCCTTAAACGGGTTCCTAAAACAAACTGGGTTCCCACATCGGTAAAGCTAAAAGAATAACATAACAATAAAGTAAAATAACCAAATCAATTTTACAAAATTCCATAATGCAAGTAACATAGCAATATGCACACACGGGTATTACAAAACAAACTAAAAATATCACAATTTGTTTTATCACATTCGCAATTAAACAATATAACTAAATCAACTTTTGAGGAAATAAATTTAAGATAATCATTTGATAATAAAGTTCCATTATAAAGATTACTCTTATTTTATTATTAACTTACAACCAATTTTATTACTCTACAAACATAAAGTAAATTCAATATCTCTTTACATTTATATTTCATATATATATATATATATATATATATATATATATATATATATATATACATATATTAATGCATATATATATATATATATATATATATAATATAAATATATGTAAGTATTCTATTTTGTTTATATTTATTAAGTAATAAGAACTAATTAAATGTTGGGTACTCAAATCATACCCATACAAGTACTCAAATACAAATATATAAATATACATATGTATATAAATATATATATATATATAAAGATATATATATATATATATATATATATATATATATATATATATATATATATATATATATATATATATATATTTTAATTAAAAAAAGTTTAAATCAAATTCAATGGTCGGCCGTAGCCAACGCAGGGGACTACGCACAGCAGCCCATATGGCTGTTGCGCACAACATTCCGGAGGACTGTTGCGTGCAATTGTCTATGGACTGTTGTGGCAACAACACTGCTAATGGGGAAAGGGGGGGTACGGCCCAACCGTCCCCCCCCTTAACTTCATTATAATTTTTTCTTTCCATAAAAAAAAATGCCGACCAACAAACAGTTCGGCCCAAAAAAATAAATTCGAAATGAATAAAATATTTAGATACATACATACATATATATATATGTGTGTCAAACAAAACATATTCTTTTCTGCAATATATTCACTGTACAAATATATATGATATATATATATATAGGAAACAATTTTTCCATAACAAAATCATAAAAATACTGGACTTTGTCAGAGGCCCGAATAAATTTCTTTCATTTGTTTGCTACCCAGTAAATTTTAAAATCTCAAAAGGGTTTTTCTCTTACAAAGAAACATATATATTTTATTCTTTTACTAATTCAGAAAAATCAAAGAAATAGAATGGAACCTGTAGTCCTACGCTTGCTAACGAATTGATGAAGTTTTTCTTGATTCCAAACAACCTTTTTGAAGAGCTCCCTTTTCTTCCACATAATGTCTCAACCAAATTCTTCGATCGAACTTTCAAGCTATTTTATTTTATTCAGAAGTTTCACTCAGAAATTATGAAAGAGGCACCATTTTCACAAAGACAAGAAAGGAGGATATAGGTTTTTTTTTCCATAACTCAATATTATTTTTCCAGCTTCTTTCCCAACTCCCATCCCTGGAAACCTCTCATTTTTTCTATTAAATAAAAAGATGTCTTCTTTTTCGAAAACTTAAAAAAATAGGATGAATAGAAATCTTCTATTTATTCACTAGCTTTATAGCCAAAATCTCAACATTCATTGGTCCTTTACTTCTTTTCTTGATTTTTTTCTATTCAAACAACACTTTTTGTTTTAATTTTGATTTTGCAAATGTATACTTGCAATTCACACAATTTAACTTAATTATTTTATTCCATTAATTATCCTCAACATGCTATTTTCATTAAATTATCTAAATACCAATTTTAAATAATTTGATTTACACCTTTCAATTTATTTATCCTTAATAAACTACATGGATTTTAATTTAAGACTTTTATATTTCAATATAAACTATTCCAATAACTATTATTAACATTTATTATAATCATTTAGTTATTTAAATTACATCATACTAAACACCAACGTAAAATAAATAACATAATTACTTTCACACAAACAACTATCATAAAATGCAAAAATGACTAAGGGTCAAAGACACACAATACCACTAAACATAAAATGTGTTGGAAAACTTGGGATGGGGTGACTTCCTTGTCATCTCTATTTCAACTTCATGCTCATTGGGTTAATTTGATGCTTGCCCTATCCTGCCAAAGGAAGTGAAATTGAGACTTTGTTCCCGCAATTCCTGCATACAAACAAGGTTGTGTACAACATGTATATATATATATATATATAATCAAATAGTTCACATCATAAGGGGGAATCGAGCATAGTAGGGCACTTGCAAATGAGTGGTGCTACATTGTCCCCTCACCAAAATTATAATAAAAATTACAACCTCAAGTATAAAGTAACATTGCTAAACTAAACTAATCACATCATATCATTATAAAATGATTACTAATCCATTGCATCACAATATACTACTGAAATAAAATTAATCATCACCAAACCAAATGTAACCATAATGTCATATCATAATATCCATGTCATCAAATAAAGTAGCATAGTCATCAAGCAGTCTAAACTATCCAATCCACCAATCCAACCAATAAACAGTAACTATCAAAGTCTCAAAGTATGAAGCAAAACCACAAAAAATATCAAGTCCAAATAGCAACATGAGGGGTATTACAAAAGGAAAGACACCACTAGGCAAAGGAAGGTATGTGATACTATCAAAATGGTAATTATATACTAATTACTCTTTCTTTTTACATAATCTAATGTATTTCAAACTTTTCATAGGTTTCCCGATACATCAAAGGAAACAAAGGCAAGACTAGAAAAACATGGGAAACACAAACTTGGCTCTGGTGGTTATATGAAATTAGTCGTACGAATTGTAAGTATCAATAAATGATATATTGCAACCAAATAATAAATTGTAAACAATTTTGGTTTTATCACACCATAGAAGCAAAATTCATGATCTTATGCAAAAATGTAGAGCTTTGAATTCAACAGAGTGCCCATAGAAGAGGACCTGAAGATTTCCTTCCAGCAAGGCTATGGAGCCTTGGCTGAATGCCTAAGACTCTTGACTAGGAAAACACAAGCTTCCACTACATTCAACATGCAGGTAAATAAACTCAATGAAGTTTATTTAAAATTGAATACTTGTGCAATCTATTCAATATTAATTTCCACCATAAAGTAATTATGTGCCTATTTGTTTTAAATAAAAAAGTAATGATAATACTACACATGACATTGGAATGCATCCTAGTGAGTGTGGAGCACAACCTGCAGATGAAGGTCATGGTGTGCATCCTGGTACTAGATGTATTCATGTGTTATACAAAACATAGTATGGATTAATAAAATTAAACATCTTTAATTGCGATTGGTTTATTAATTAATGTAACCTTTTGTGTTTCAACTTTAGAGATCATGTAGAGCATGATCAATATGTTGAGTGGCTCGCACTCACAAAAGGATATGAATATCACAGTGAAACTTTCCTGGGAATTGGACATTCCGACAGGTGACTAATATCTTTCTGTGGATGTTCATTTACTTGTCAAACCAGGGGACGCAGACTTTAAATGGCGCAGAAAAATATATGCACTAGGAATTTGTTTTAGTCAAATCTTAGAAAAAATACATACTGGAAAGAAATTATATCTAAGCTACAGAATGGTAATGCAGAATTCTTTAACTCAACTATGCTTGATTAAAAGCGAAGCTGGCCAGCAGCACAAACCATGAACTGACCTTCTGTACGGGGAACAGTCACAAGGATGGACTCTCTATCCTATAGGAGCACTATAAGACTGAGTTTGTATGAAAACTTCAAAGATGAAAGCTAACTGAAGATCAACAGAGAATAACAACTAACTAACTAGCTATAGATACTAAGTGGGCCCCTTAGCAAGCATCTACTGATTACATAGATGCTAAACTCAGAACTTCATCAAACTTTATTCATGAAAACAGAATGGTATACATTGCTTTGTTGGTGTGAAAACTAACAACAAACTCTGCTTCTGGTCAAACAGATTTTGTCTTTCATTATCATACTGATTCTTACATGATCTCTGCTACTCTATTTCTATCTTACCTAAAAATCATCTATTACTCATTCTATTTCTCTTCTATCACCACCTCGCGCAGGAGGAGTATCTTATTTTTAAATTAGAAGAACAACTAACTAACCAACTCCATCAAAGAAAGACGTGGAAGTAAAGTATATCCCTGAATCAAGGAACAAACTTCATAAATGAATTTATGTGTTCAACCCGGTCAGAGAGAGAATCTAAGCGCTCCGCTCTCTCGAATTGACTTTCCATTAAAATCTTTTAAAATGGGTTTGGTCAAAGAGTCTTTGGCCGAGAGCTTCCTCGAAAGTCGTGCAGGAAATGGGCTTTACTGCAAGGCCGAGATCGGCTGCGCTTGACTCGATCATTCTTCAACAACCTGCGAAACAAAAGGTAACAGACGCGCAAGAAGAGGCATATGGTACATACACGATATCTATTCATTAATCACACATTTCAAATCTACTTCACCATTCAAAAACTGTATACGATATACTAGCCATTTTCGGGAGTCAACAGGGCAATAAATGCAATCAAGTCAACACAATAGGCTACAGGAATATAAAAGTGTCTTGCTACAGAATATCCCCATAAAAGGTTTCATCAAATTTTAAGCGACCGTGAAATAACAAAAATGAAATCATTTAAAAGTTTATCATATCATCAAATTATGAGCATATTTTAGGCTCATCACTGCCCCCTACTTAGCCCAATGCTGGTCCTCCAGCATTAACTTTCCTAGTGATTTCTCTGAAGTCAGTAGTGGTTGCATGACTCTGGAATGGATGTACAAACCTGTAATAGAATCCTCTGAAATCCCAGCACCTTTCATATCTGTGGTCTTCTAATTCACTGTTAAGATTTGTAGCCTGATGAGAATATATGGGGCATTCACTGTTAAGATTTGTAGCCTGATGAGAATATATGGGGCACATTAGCACAGGGGGTCTGAATGTCAGTGGCAGCCACAATTCAAATCTTGTTTGAAGTCCCAATTGAATATATCTGCTAGTTTGTTTGAGTGCAGCTGTAAAGTTGAGGGGACCATGTGGTTCTGACTTTCTTAACCCAACAATCAATTTTTCCCATCTTTTCTCAGTTCTGGTATATGCTAATCTCTAAAATGAATATTGTTGTGCCTGGAATTCATCATATACTTGCTTTCTAATGTCAAATATTTTTGCTCTAGCTGAAACATTATTAATACCATATGTCAATGCAAACCAATCTTTCAGCATTGCATGTGGGTTTGAACTTTGAGAGCGTAATGGGACAGGCTCTGTTTTCTCAATTTCCTCATACGTTTCCCACTGTCTGCCATAATTCACCTCATTTGCTGCCCATGACATGAATTCTCTCAAATGAATATCACCAATGTATGGAAAAGGATTCCATTCTATTTCATGTGGTATTAAAAAGCCATGCAAATAGAATTCACACAGAGAATTCCTTAACCAGTTAGGGGCTGCTTGATATGCTTCATAAAATTCTTTGGTAGAATGACTTATGGGGTCTTGGTTTCTGAAAATTCTCATCAATTGAAACCATAAAAACTGTTCTTTGAGGCACAGAGCATAAACTCTGGGTGGCGGTCTGCATTCCATAATTTGACCGGTTACCTTTAGCATTTCATCCATTTTTGCTTTTAATTCAGCAATTTCCTGTTTCTGATTTTCAATTTCTTCTTTTTTATTTGCCGCAGACTTTGTTGCATATCAGTCTGGGCAATGTGTCGAAAAGTCACAGTTTGCAGTGTAACTGTTTCCCAATTATTTTTAACAAATTCCAGAAATTCAATTAAAAAGGTCCTCCTATACACAACAATGGCTTTACACATTGCAGGATGAAATATAACTTCATTAGGCACATTTAGTTGTTTAGCCTGTTCTTGTTCTTGCTGCAGGATAAATTCTTCTTATTGCTGCGGTGAAGAAGTCTGAGCTTCCTCCGAGAATTGCATAGCAGCATTAACCAGATCATCAAGACTTGGCAACTCATGCCCATTATGCCCTGCTTCTTTTGTCTCTACTTGTTCCTCTTCAGGAACGACCGAACTCTGAGCAACATTCTCAGATTCAACAGATCCTTCTGAAATTACAATCACCTCAGGTTGCGGTGAAACAGGGGAGGCCCTAAATTGTTTCCTTGTGGAAACCCTTCTTGGTATTGATGTGGCTGCAGGGGGTGTTCCGGTAGCTTTTCTTTTTCTTGTTTGTTCAGGGGGCTCTGCCCTACCAGAGGATGATGGTGAGCTGGTAATATCAACAGCTGTTGCTGTAGGAGAAACTGCTGCAGGGGAAGGTGCTGCAGGAGAGGAGCATTTCCTTTTTTGAGAACGAGGGTGTTCGATTCACGGGGACCCTTATGCCTTTGATTTTCCTTTCTCCCTCCTAACTGCAGACCTAGTTTGTACCCTAGTAGAGGATTCAGCTATGACAGCTACAGGATCGGGTGCTACAGGAGTAGATGACCCTTGCCTTGTTCCACTAGTAGATGCAATTTCTTTCTTCTTTCTTTGAGGGCCGTGGGGTATTAGTACCCTAGAGGGGTTTACATGGAGGGTTATGGCGGCTTTCGTTTGGGCAACAAATTGTTGCTAGGAGAGAGGTGAAACGTCTCTCAATGAGCGCTCAATAAGCAATTTAATAAGGCCATGATGAGTGACAGAGTTATCTTTCCCCTGTTGAGTTCCATGGGCACTTTGCTCTAAAAACTTTAACAAGAAATTTGAAACATTCACAGCCAACCCATGCCTTATATGGCTTAATAATTTAAAATGATGCGAATGCAGATAAGAAAAATGGCCTTCACAGGTTAAATACCTCATTATATAAGTGGCATACTCTGAATATGGAAGAGGTAGTGACACTCGCTTGCATCCTTGCTTGGAGATGTCCAGCGGTCCATCAGCAGGCATCGAAAATTCAGCCCTTGCAGCTGCAGCATCTGAAGAAAAGTTTTCTCCAACGGCTGGGATCCCGGTTACCTCAGCAATTCTGTCTTCGGTTGCAACAACTGTTAGTCCCCATACGGTGGCTTCCCCTTCAGAAAGTGTTCTCAAAAATTCTGTCGCAGCCTCCTCATCAAAATCATTTAAACTAGAAAATAATTTAACCATCCACAGAGGCTAAATGCTTGGGCTGTCTGCGGGTTTTGCAACAACAATTCATGAGCTACAGGCTCATGTCGTACCAACTGACCACCCATGTCTGCAGTTTTTCTAGCTGAACTCAATTTCTTGCTGAAGATTCAAATTCTTTATTTCCTTTTCTGCTCTGGTTTTTCTCCGTCAGGCCGCCACATTTCTTTCTTTTTTCCAAAAATGAACTTTCTTAAACAAGCAGTCTTAATCGTAGTTTGCAAGAAAAAGATGCATTAAAGAAGGTCATGCAATCACGTTTGGAAAGTACCAGAAATATATTAAAGAAAGATTATTTTGCAGTTATGGCAGCGGTGAAAAGATAGGCTTCAAACGATGAATTACCCCGCCCCCTACTTAAAAGATGACATGTGTCCTCACATGTACTAAAAAATAGGTAGAGATTCAGGTGATAATGACTGGTACATGCATAGCAGTAATTGAATGGAATGAAATAAATCAAATATACGATATGAAAAGATATGGCGTACCTTTAGTAATTACACATACGTGTGAAGAAAGATGACGGCGCTGCATGAATTGACAAGTTGGAAAGATATCTGAATTAAGGTTGATGCAGACGGATGAAGTGGACGGGTGACGTGGGCGGATGAAATGTACGAATGAAATGGATGGATGGAATGGATGGATGGAAGATAAAGAAATGAGGTGGGGGCGATAAATTTAAATGGAGAAAAGGGGTTTTCTTAAAAAGAAAACCTTTATTATGGGCATGCTTTTTGAAAATTAGAGGAACGCTGCAGGAGAAAGGCCAGAGCCTTCGGCTGCAGGAAGAGTAGCGGGAGGAACCTGAATGAACTGCTTCATGAAGTCTTCCTTGGAAACTGGCTTATGGTACAGTCGGAGTCGATGGCCATTGGCGAGCAATTTGAAACGGACTGGATCAATTGTGACCAGCTGCACAGCTCCGTTGTCAAACACATTTTCAACCTCATAGGGGCCAAGCCAGCGTGTTGTGAGTTTACCCTGGTTTTCTTGGTACCTGGAATCATATAACAAAGCCCAATCTCCAGCAGAAAATTTTCTGGTTTTGATGTGCTGATCATGCCATCTCTTTTTCTGCTGTTGGATTACTTCTGTATGCTGCAGGGCAGCTTTTCTCATTTCGTCCAAAGCATTTAGCTGCAGGAGACGGTCCTTCTGTGCTTCGGATAAGTCCATGTTGAGTTCAAGAGTTGTCCTCAAAGTTTTATGTTCAAATTCAATGGGTAACATAGCTGTTTTCCCATAGAGCAACTCAAAATGTGTAAACCTAGTTGTTGTTTTCCATGTAGTTCTGTAAGCCCAAACTGCTTCAGGAAGTCTATTACTCCAGTCTTTCTTATGAATCTGCACTGTATTTGTGAGAATTTCTTCAATTTCTCTGTTTGTTACCTCCGCCTGACCATTGGCTTGAGGATGATAGGGGCTGGACTTCCTCTGTTTGATCTTATAGTCATTCATAAGTGCAGTGATCAGATTTGACGTAAACTGAGCTCCTTGATCAGTTACAAGCTCTCTAGGAACTCCAAATCTGGTGAAAATTTGTTCATACAAAAATTCAGCAACTTTGTTATCTCAGGCATTAGTCATAGCTTTTACCTCGACCCATTTTGTGACATAATCTGTGCAAACTAGAATATATGACTTTCCATTTGATGGTGGATCAATTGGTCCCACAAAATCCATCCCCCATTTATCAAAAGGGGTGACTATTACCTGCGGATATAGTGGCATTTCATCTGACTTAGTTGGTCTTCCCATACGTTGGCATCTATCACACTTCCTTGTGTAATGTTGGCCAATAATACCCTGTTGTAAGAATTTTCATTGCTATTTTTTTTGCTGCAAAATGCCCTCCACATGGTTCATCATGGCAGGCATGCAAGATATCATAAGTCTCATCTTCTCTTACACATCTTCGCATTACTTGATCAGGGCCAGTATAAAACAGACAATTGGCAATCCAGGTAAAGTTGAAACTTTTCTCTGTCAACAACTTCTTTTCTTTTTGGGAAAAATGAGCTGGTATTCTATTTGCTGCCAGATAATTAGCAATATCTGCATACCAGGGTGTATGTGTAGCAATGGAAAATAAGTGTTCATCTAGAAATCTATCATCAATGACCTCTTGTTCCTCAGATGCAGCTGATTGAAGTCTTGATAAAAAGTCAGCTACGACATTAGCTCTTCCTGGTTTGTCAATGATTGTGATATCAAATTCTTGTAACAAGACCATCGATTACCAATCTACAGAAATGGCAGGTTTGTTCATCGGTACTTGATTCTTTGCATCAGATGGGTATTGGAAAAATGTCGACAACACAGCGACATAATGCTGGTTATTCAAAGCATATACTCTGCAAGCAATTCCTTTTAATGCTGGATTAATTTCCGGGACAGCAGAAGGTTTTTCGATAAAATAGATAGCATGCTCAATTGAATTTTCTTTTTGACTTAAAAGCTGCTCCTATACCAAAAATCAGATGCATCGGTATGTAAGCGAAAAGCGGGTTCCATTTGGACCTTGAAGAACAGGGGCTTTGGTAAGCAAGTCTTTTAGCTGCAGGAAGGATTTTTCGCAGGCCTCGGTCCACTCAAATTGGGAATCCTTTGTTAACAAAGCATAAAGTGGACTGGCAATTTTACTAAAGTCTTTTATAAACCTTCTATAATACCTTGCATGACCAAGAAAACTTCTAACATCTTTTTTTTTTTCAGGAGTTTGTAAATTTTGAATAACTTCAATTTTAGCAGGGTCAACCTGAATTCCATTCTTTGAAATATGATGACCTAGAACAATACCTTCTTCCATCATTAAAAAAACACTTTTCATTGTTTAGAGACAAATTTTTCTCTCTACACCTTTTTAATACTTTTTCTAAATTCACGGTCTTTAACTGAAATGTGACTCCTTATGTAGTGAATCATCCATATAATCTCGCCATTCATAAGAGATATATCAGCAAATATGCTAATTCTTGCTCTACGATATTCTTTGGTGCGTACGTAAAAGGCAAGACCAAATAAGCAAATGTTCCCCATGGATAGGTAAAAGTGGTCTTGTCTTGATCTTTAGGGGTAATTTTTATCTGATTATACCCGTTGTAACCATCTAGAAAGGAAAAATATCTTTTACGGAGACAGTGAATCTAGTACTTGGTCTACAAAAGGTAATGGAAAATGTTCTTAGTGGCATTGTTCAACTCTCTGTAATCTACACATACTCTCCATTTTCCTCCTTTCTTGGGGACAATGACTAATGGAGAAACCCATTGGCTGTCAGAAATTGGGTAAATAAAACCAGCATCAAGCAACTTTTGAAGTTTATTTTTCACTATTTCTCTAAGTGCTGGATTTACTCTTCTCTGAGGTTGTCTAACTGGTGAACAATCTTCTTTGATATATATCCTATGAGTACAGACTCGAGGATCGATTCCTTGCATATCCCCATATTCCCATGCAAAAGCTTTATGCTGTTCTTGTAGCATTTTTAATAAGTCATCCTCTTGAGACTGAGACAACTTGCTATTAACATTCAAACAATGATCTGGAGACAATTCTATCTGCTTAATGAGATTACTCATAGAATCAACAGGTAATGTTTGTACCTCTTGTGGAAGTAAGTTATGAAAATTTGTCGGAAGTTTAGGCAATGAACTCTCGGAATCTAGCTGCTGCAGGAAACATTGATACTGACTGTCAATTGGATCAGATAAATTATCTGCATCAAGATTGAATTACAGAATTTGAAAAAGCAAAGCATCTTCACTTTGAAGTTGAGAGAATGGATCATTTTGAAGCATCATCAATTGAGCCAAAGAATTGGCTTCTTCAGTTTCTTCTCCCACATCTGGCCAAACAGGTTGGGACAAATCTGGTTGAGGTTTAGCGGAAGGATACAAAGCCAATTTCTTTGTGGACTGCCCGCCAAATGGTCATATCTCGAGCGGCATCCTATAAAGCATCGATGGTGCTAACCATGGTCTACCAAGGATAGCGGATACCCTCTAAAAGTTGCCTTAAGCCGATAATATTGTAAAATCCAGGATACTCCCAAGATTCAAGGTGACAATTACATCTTCTATCATCCCATCAGGTTTGACTGTGGAGCTGTCTGCAAGTTGCAGAACTATCAGTGTAGACCTAATGTTTGAAATATTCAAGGAGTCCATAGTATGCTTTGTCATTACATTAATGGCAGCTCCTAAATCAATCAAAACATTTTTTACAACTTGGCCATTTATATGTATCTGTACTACAGGGCTTCCAGGGTCAATATACTTTGGAATGACTACATTTCCCAACATTATATCAGCCAATTTCCCTAAGACATGAATTGTTTGGGGATCCTTTTTCTTTCATCCAGGCTTCTTCAAACAGGCTTCTTTAATAGCTTTTCCAAAAATGGGAACATCTTTAATAGCCTGAAACAAAGGGATTTGAATTTGCACATTCTTGAGCTGATCTAGTATATCAAAAGTGGGTTCTTCCATGAGTTTAGATTCAGTACTTTGTAACCTCTGAGGAAAAGGTGGTTTATCTTGTCTCTGCAGAATAGGTTCCATAGAAACTGTATCGGGTATAGGCATGTGTTCAGTGGAAACAGCAGGTGCATTAGATTCTTCAAAGGGTGAATCAGATATTTCTATAATCAGAGGTGGTTTGGGAGCAGGTAAAGTAGTTCCAGACCTCAGATGGATGTCATTAACATTTAAGGCATAAGCTTGATATTGGTTGGCTTCAGAAATATACACAGGCTGTTGAGGCTGCTGCGGTTGCTTATTATTGGGATTAGGCAACGGCTGGGCAGGCATAGGCGTTTGCTTTGGAGGTCCAGGATTTGTGGTAGTTGCTGCAGGAGGCGGCATAAGGGCCTGTTGTTGTGGCTGTGGAGGCTGCAGGAACCCAGGAGACTGGTTTTTCCATTGTTGAGGACCTCTCCATTGAGGATTTTGTTGCCAATTTCCTGAAGGTGGGGTCCATTGACCTTGTGGCTGCTGCCAACCTCCTTGAGGAGATTGCCACTGCGGGGTTTGATAATTAGGCCAGCTTGGTTGAGGCGGATTCCATGGTGGTGGTGGTCCATATGCTTGTTGCCATTGGTTATTATAGCTAGAATAGGGATTACCAAAAGTTAAAGGGTCTTGAGGCATACCTTGCCTTTGGGCCCATGGTCTCCTTTGTGCAACAAAGAACACTTGATCATCATCACCTTCCACTGGTTTGAAGTCAGTAGGCAGTTGTCTGGCTTCCAGATTAGCCACCATCTTGCATCTGCAATCACGCTTCTTTTGTCTACAGTAGGGACAGAACTCAGCCAAAGCTACCTCAGCTTCTGCATGTTTTTTCCGAGCTTGCATAGTATCCAATTGTGTAGCCATATTATTAATGATGTCCTGCTTGAAATCAGATAGCAGATTTGTGATCTCCATTCGGGAAACTCCACCAGAAGAAGACTTCCCCACTGAAGCATGATGACCTCGACCTTTCTTAACTATTGCTCGAGAGTAGTTAAGGCATATCTTCTGTATATCATCCCAAGGCAGTTGAGTTATATCACCTCCTCCCATTAGGTCCAGGGCGTCAATACAGGCATCACTGATTCCCCTTAGAAAGAGTAGTTTCTGAGAGTCCTCATTAAGAGTATGGTTTGAGTTTCTTTTTAATCAAAAAAAAAACCTTGAAATATAGTCTTCCAGACTTTCATCCTCTTTTTGCTGAATTCGGAATATGTCATCACCTTTGCTGGCACTCTTACAATATTCCTTATATTTTTCAAGAAATTTCGTCTGCATGGCTGCCCAACTATTTACAACGGCTCTTCCCAGACTCATGAACCATCTGAGAGCTCCCTCCTTCAAAGTGGAAGGAAATAGCTTCAGTTTATGAGCGTCGGTGTTGTAGTCATAACTGCAACAGAGGACATTAAATTCAAACAGAAAGGTTTCTGGATCTTCTGTGACCAGGGCATAAAACTTTGGGAGCAAGGAAGAGGGGATGTTTTTAAGATTATCAGTATCTTGTTGGGGAACAATGGAAAACTCAAATGCAGGAGGTGGATTATTAGGTGGATTATTTGCCATGTCTGGGTGCTGGAATAGCAAAGCAAATGGATTTTCTTCAGGTTCGTTATCAGCTGGGTCAAACGGTAGTTCAATAAACAAATTTTCAGGGAGGAACCTTCCCAGTGCGTCTCTCCTTCTTCTATGCATGCAATATGGTGAATAACAGCTTGAAAGATTTTGAAATTTTTTGACTAACAGACTAAACTAATGCTGAAAATGACTTTGTCAGACTCCTAGTTAAACACCATCCCCGGCAACGGTGCCAAAAATGGCTCGCACTCACAAAAGGATATGAATATCACAGTGAAACTTTCCTGGGAATTGGACATTCTGACAGGTGACTAATATCTTTCTGTGGATGTTCATTTACTTGTCAAACCAGGGGACGTAGACTTTAAATGGCGCAGCAAAATATATGCACTAGGAATTGGTTTTAGTCAAATCTTAGCAAAAATACATACTGGAAAGAAATTCTATCTAAGCTACAGAATGGTAATGCAGAATTCTTTAACTCAACTATGCTTGATTAAAACAGAAACTGTAACAGCTATGACTGAAGTATAAACCATGAACTGGCCTTATGCCACAGGAACAGTCACAGGGATGGACTCTTTATGCTGCAAGAGCAGTGTAAGACTGAGTTTGCATAAAAACTTCAAAAGATGAAAGCTAACTGGATATCAGCAGAAAAGAACATCTAACTAATTAACTATAGATACTTACTAAGTGGGCCCCCTTAGCAAGCATCTACTGATTACACAGATGCTGAACTCAGAACTTCATCGATCTTTATTCATGAAAACAGAATGAAATACATTGTCTTGTTGGTGTGAAAACTAACAACAAACTCTGCTTCTGGTCAAACAGATTATGTCTTTCATTATCATACTGATTCTTACATGATCTCTGCTACTCTGTTTCTATCTTACCTAAAAATCATCTATTACTCATTCTATTTCTCTTCTATCACCACCTCGCGCAGGAGGAGTATCTTATTTTTAAATTAGAAGAACAACTAACTAACCAACTTCATCAAAGAAAGACGTGGAAGTAAAGTATATCCCTGAATCAAGGAACAAACTTCATAAATGAATTTATGTGTTCAACCCGATTCAGAGAGAATCTAGCGCTCCACTCTCTCCAGATTGACTTTCCATTAAAAATCTTTCCAAATCGGTTTCGGTCAAAGAGTCTTTGGCGGAGCTTCCTCAAAGTCGTGCAGGAAATGGGCTTTACTGCAAGGCCGAGATCGGCTGCGCTTGACTCGATCCTTCTTCAACAACCTGCGAAACAAAAGGTAACAGACGCGCAAGAAGAGGCATATGGTACATACACGATATCTATTCATTAATCACACATTTCAAATCTACTTCACCATTTAAAAACTGTATACGATATACTAGCCATTTTTGGGAGTCAACAGGGCAATAAATGCAATCAAGTCAACACAATAGGCTGCAGGAATATAAAAGTGTCTTGCTACAGGATATCCCCATAAAAGGTTTCATCAAAGTTTAAACAGCCATGAAATAACAAAAATGAAATCATTTAAAAGTTTATCATATCATCAAATTATGAGCATATTTTAGGCTCATCATTGAGCATGATCAGGCTAGACAAGATCAAGAACATGATGTGGCCCCATTAGGTAAAGAGGACCACTCTAATGTTATTTTAAACATATTTAATTACAATTGGTGTATTAATTAATGTAACATTTTTTCGTTTCAACTACAGAGGATTTAGAGGGTGTTCAACATGTTGAGCATGAGGCTATAAGACAATATCAGGAATATGATGTGGCCCCATCAAGTAAAGAGTGTAGACGTTAAAAATATACTGATTGACATCGTGCATCCGATCCAGACTTACTAACATTGTTTCTTCCTAAATCATTCCCCGGTCTAACCATTTAATCAAATTCACTTATCTGATTAAATTCATCAATATCCTCTCTTGGTTATATAAATCACTTTATCTGAATCAAGTCATTTCTCTTGTTAATTAAATCAATCCATCTGATCTAATTATCCCTATTTAATTAAATAATCAATTTATTGGATCAAATCTCTAAAGTCTATCTATTAAATTAAATAAATTAAAACCTTATTTGATTTAATCTAACACCATCCCTTTTAATTAAATAAGTCAAAATCTTTATTTAATTAGCCTCTTATCATATTCCTCTCTTATCTGATTTAAATAAATCCATAAATCTAAGTCAAATAAGTCACATAATCTAATCTCCTATTAAATTAATTAAACCCTTGATTAATTTAACCTCATCGCATGTCACGTCCTCTAGATAATGAAAGTTGCACATGAAAATAGATTTAATTCATTTATTAAATCTCTATTTTCCTCACAAGGCATCTTTTGGAATATTCTCTCAATTTAAATTCAAAAATTCCAAGTCAACATGTACATCCAACAAGGCATTTAAAACCTCTTACATGTCCTTTGCCTTGAGCCAAGTGGCATTTATTGCATTTTCCCTTCCCTCTTACATGTCATTTCAACAAATTTAAATTTCAAATATTGGCATTTATTGGCACAAACCCCAAATCTTGCACATCCATCATCCATTCATAGCTTGACAAGTGGCACCATATCATTGGATGAATGTTAGTCCCACATTGCTCAAATTTGGGCATTCATCCATCTTGAAATCCTATAAATGAAGAGCTCCTCTCCTCATTTGATCATCCACAATCTAAGCAAAGTTACCATGCTAAGATACTTAGCCATTTCCATCCATCATTCGAATTCTTAGCTAGGATTTTTGCAGATTTGGCTTGGAGTTCTCATCTTTTGTCAAAAGTGGATCAACACCATCTTCAACACATCAAGATTTCATCATAGGGATTGGGAAAGGGCCAATTTTCACATCAAATTAGCACCAATTCCCCCACGAGATCAAGTGTTTGCTATTTAAATTAGGATTAAATCTAGTTTTTATCATTTTCTTTGTGTTCTTCATTATTTTCGTTCCTAGTTTGAGTTGTAAATGGATTTCATGGGGAATCCTTCTTTTAGCTTGTAATTCCTTGTCTAACTCATTTATTCATGTTGTTTTGCAGGTACTAGGAAAAGGGTTCGCACATTTGGCACTAGAAGGAGGGTTTGACATCATTATTTTTAACTTTTCTTTGAAATTTTTGCGTTTTCTTAACACACAGGAAATTCCAATGCGGGCTCATCAACGTTGTTGTTTTAGCACCGTAGGCTCGTCAACATTGCTGTTTTAGCGCCGCTGGACTCATCCTGCCAAAAAAAATCAAATTTCAAACCCCGCCGCTGGACTCGCCGATCTGCAGAAGTTTCAAAAAAATCCTAAGCTTCGATGCTAGCAGAAACTGTGACGCTGGGCGAAACAATGATGCAATCATGCTCTCTATCCCGACACAAAGCATTGCTAACTGGTAAGTGGCGCTGTAAGAGCACCGTTGAGAGAAAAAAATAGTGATGCCTTCATGAGTTGTGATGCTGGAAGACAGTAAGAAAATGGAGAAATTAATTTTTAGCACGTGTTTTTATTTAAGATTTATTTATCTCCTATTTTTATGGTTTTTAACTTCTTTGTTTTCCCAGAATCTGACTGTTTTTCTTCTTGGTAGGTTGGAAATCGAAAAATAAGAAAGGAGGAACATGGTGATGATATTTTTTCCTATCAAAGTGTTTTTTAACACTTAAGTGTTTGTTTAACACTTCTTCAAAAAATTGTCATCTTCTTCGTTCTTAGAATACTAGTTTTCATTTGGGCTTAAAAAGTACCTTTTAATTCCATTTCTTGCAAAGGTTAAAATGAACAATAGGATCAACAACTTACTAGATTTTGTTTATGGGATTAACAAATTGAACAAATGTTTATCACTTGTCTTTTTGGTGCTCTAAAATGAACTCACATATTGCTTTGAGGATATAAAAAGAACAAGTGTAGCTTTGTGTTTTGTGAGGGCTTACTTAGACTAAAGCCATTGAAAAAGGACGTATGCGCTTCTCTCGCACTTTATAGTGATCTTGAGAATCAAAAGGTATTTTTCATGACTTTGGGAGGAGATAAAGCAATCACCTCCACACTTTGATTTGGGCTTAAAATTGAACAAAATCTTGTGCGAGTGTGAGTGGGGGCTTTGTTGTGTATATTCTCTCTCTTTGTTGCATACAAAGTTTGATTGAGTTATGCATATTGTTCTTCATTCGATTTTGTTTATCCTAGAGGGCTTGCCTTGGGGAAAAGTACTCACCCAAGGGAACGACTCAACCGGTAACACTCTAAAGCCAAGAGTATTTCCAGCCAGGATATAAATGTGGATATTGGATGAAACGCCAATATTATGTGGTTGATTCCAACAAGATGGATCTGAAAGGGGACTCTTGTAGTATGGGTCAATCTCCATGAATGGAAAGTCCTTACTAAAACCCATGTGCTAGAATTTTCCAAAATCCTTAATCTATTTATTGGTGCAAGAACGGTCGTTCTAAACCCACCCAACACTTTTACGGTCTTCTAGTAGAAATTGAAAGCATGCCATGGGAGTTTCATGGGTGTTGATGCTTGGCTGCCCTGTATAAGCAACTTGAGTGTCGTGGGGGGGAGCCAGTGGGGTCAAGAATCTAACCATTTGCTAGAGATAGGTGTAGCTAGACTTTTCCAAGTGGGAATCCAACAAATATTTTCTTACACATCCATAGGATTGTACTTATTCTTGGGTTACAAAATGCATTGCTTGATCGAAAACATCATGAAAACAAACACTTAACATCATCCAAACTTCAAACTCTTTTGAAGACAAATAAAATTGACTCAATCCATATGTTATTGCTTTCCCTTGGGATTCACTTCCTTAGAGGTTTCTAAGCATTGGATTATATCTCAATTTGTCTTCTTAAAGTAAACAATAGGAAAACCCTTGCCTTAAGTTCATTAAATTTCCATATAACATATCTTGTGGGGTTTGAAGAAATTAATACATTGGACATCTTAGTTTGAAAACCTAATTGAAGAAAGTGATTTTTGGTAAAATAAAGACATTAAGCAAAGCTAAGCAAAATGAACTTTCATATGTGTTAAAGACTCCAAATCCCAAAGCACAAATCATTGATTGGAGATCCGAAAATGAATGTTCAAATGAAATCATTTCTTGGTTACGAAAGTCATTAGGAAGCATTTGAATGCTCTTCAATACCTAGGTCTAAGAAAACAAAGTGTATCTTTTTAGGTTCATCTTAGGATCAAAACACATCAAAATCCTTTTCATCCATCCATCAAAACATCAAAACAAAATCCATCTCATCATCACCTTTTGGGAAAATCTTGAAAAATCATCCTTGATAATAGGCTTTATGGCAAAATCAAATACATCAATATCATCGAGACAAAATCTTTGAGAACATTTATCAAAACACCTTTGGCTAGGCATCTGTAGATGCATCCTTTTGCATATACTTAGTCAAAGTTATCAAAATCATCTCATCTAGTTTAGTATATGTAGATGAATCCTTCTCCATATGCTTAGTGAAACAATCACTTTATTTGAATAGGTGCGGGTAGATGCATTCTTCTCCTCAAACATATTCAAATTATCATCCTTTGAACAAAGCTATCCCTTAGATCATCATCCAACATCTTAGGATCTTTTTGTTCAAAATCAAAATCAAAAGAAAATCAAAATCAAGGACAAAATCTCAAATCTCAAAATCCAAAATCAAAATCAAAATCCACAAGTCCTAAAAGCCTATTGTCTCATTCAAGATTTATCAAAAGCCAAAACATCCATATCATCCATTTCTAACATCACTATCATATCACCACCCTTTGATCCTCAAGGCATCCTAAAACTTTATACTTTGGAGCATAAGGTAATGAACAATCCAAAGAATCAAGGGATTCATCTCCCATATTCTTGAAAATTGATCCTTGTTTTACGGTTCAAACTAGATCTCAATACAAGAAGAGTATGGAAGCCAACAAAGAAACACCCACTTCAAGCGATCTTAGCCAAACAAATGCAGAAATGAATCCAGCAAAATCAAGAAATCCATTGACCCTCCCATCATCCCAAAATCCATAAGAAGAAAATCAAGGGGAGGACCTTACCTTTGGAATGTCTCACGAGGAAATGACAGAAATGCTCCAAAGTCTAGACAACCATAGAATCATCAACATCATGATGAGATTCAACCCTTCGTTATACATGCTTGAACTAGAAAAACAAGGGGCCAAGTTTCCTTTGGATTTTGATGTGAGTACTATAGTAGATACACCATTTCCTCCCATCTCATCTACACCTCCATCCCAAAAAATCACGCAAAACATTCCGCAAATCACAACATTGTTTGCTCCAACACAACCCAATGTCAACAAGCGAAGCACATTCCTTAATGCTCTTCAATCACATCCCCTTGTTAATAATCAAAACATGGACGCAAACATCACCTTGGAACAAAACATACCTGAAAACCCATTACAAAAAAATGTTCCTCTCACATTCCATCACGATCCATCATCAACATCTTTTCATGGAGCACCACAAACACCTCTTCTCACAAATTCACAAGAAGAGGGAGATATGTTCAGACCAGGGGGCATATTCGACACCACAACATTCTCGCAACAACTCACATTTCCACCACTTCCACCACTTCCATTATCATCCATACCACTTCTTGGTTTAGGGCTTCCCCCTCCAAGTATCAATCAAACCGCTATCCCAACCATCAATCAAAGCATCACACCGAACGCTCAAATTTTTTTGTTGATATCACAAACGACAAACACACAAGCAATGGCAACAACATCAAACATCCCTTTAACATCACAAATCATGGTCTCTCAAGGGACAATCACATCAATAGCACTATCTAACACCCAAAACATCAACACAACATCATCATCCACCACCAACATTCACCACATCAAACCAATTCAACACAGTATTGCAGGCCGATTTCCAAAGAGGATACCAACAAGTACAAAAACAAAAAGCCATACATCTAGCTGTTCAACAGGCTGCTCAAGCTGCACAAGCCGCATTACAAGTGCAACAAGCACAACAAGCACAACAAGCTCAAGTGTTATTACAACAACAACAACAACAAGCCGCCCAAGGTGCGCAAACATTACAAGCACAAAGGACCACTCAAGAACAACTTCTATTACAACAACAAGCCGCACAAGCACAAGCACAAGCGCAAGCTCAATATCATGCACAACAAGCACAAGCACAAGCACAACTTCTTGCACAAGTAGCACAAATGCAAGCACTAAAGCAATACCAAGAGCAACAAGAAGCAGGAGAAATGGTAACCCAACAACAAGTGTTGTGGGAACAACAATAAGAACAACAACAAGCTTTGTTGGAACAACAACAAGCACAACAACAAGCACAAATACTAGCGCAACAACAGTCAGATCGACAACAGACATCATTCATTCAAAAGCAAGTAGAAGCCTACCTCACCCGCCAGAACATACATATACCATTGAACAATGCACCGACCAATCCATCAACAATTGAAACACCCCACAACACATTCATCCCACCCCCTGATCCGCAAAGTGATGTAACGACACAACTCAGGTTGCTATCACAATAAGTGCTCGACCTCCAGTCAGGGCGAACAACCAAAACACCAAGCAACTTGTGTCCCTATCCATTTGATAGGAGCTTAGAGATGAAACCATTCCCCAAGGGCTTTGAGATCCCTAAATTTGACAAATATCGAGGGATGGGAAACCCTGAAGATCACATCAGGGAATTTCAGGTTCATTGTATGGAAGTCGCATATGATGATACTTATCTGATGCAGCTATTCCCTAGAAGCTTGGCAGGTCCTACTATAGAATGGGTCTCTCGCTTACCTTCAGGCATTAGAACATTCCAAGAAATAAGAGACACATTCATTAGGAACTACGCATGTAACATTGCAATGGATGTCAATCTTGAAGAACTATACGCTCTAAAACAAGGAAAGAATGAATCTTTCGCTTCATTTCTTCAACGATGGCAATCCAAGGCCAATCGAAGTAAGTGGACCATGCCCAAAGAACAACAAGTCTATATAACCATCGCCAACCTTGAAAGCCGCTTAGCATTCCATCTCAGGGTTTAGGGTATCACTACATATGAACAATTGATCTCCAAGGCGCTCAACATCGAAAGAGCCCTTGCGACCCAACCCACCGAATCAACGTCATATCACAAACAAAAAAAAATCGCCCACCATCAAATTACCTCAATAAACCTCAAACATGGGCAAGAAACAAGAACGTTACTAATGATGGTGTCGTTGATCCCAAGGTGGTCATTAGTGGTCCACGCCAACATACACTTGCACCATAAATCCAAAATCAATGCAAAAACACTCATCACACCACATACCAAGCCAACAACAACCCTACCATCAATAATCTCAATGATCAAAGAGGACCACCCCAGTGAAAAAGTTATCCAAAACATAAATATGCCATTTTGGGGGAACCATTGGAGGACATAATGAAAAAATTGATTGACAAAAAACTTATCAAACCTCCTACATTCGAGAACTACCAAGAAACCGATGCCAAACCTCCTTGGTACAATGAGAATTAACTTTGCAAATTTCAAAAAATCAAAGGTCACACCACAAACAACTACATGAGACTCAAAATATCATCCAAGATCTTATTGACAAGAAAATCATAAACGTGGAACAACCCAAAGGAAATCAGGATCTTAAAATCTACATGAATCTGATGCCAAATCATGGCAACAAAGGGAATAAAAATGATAAAGGGAAGGGAAATGTAAATCATGTGTATGAAACAGTCGTTACCTCCCTAAATGAAGACTGCATGGTCATCACCATCAAGGGTGCCCATGCCGAAGATTGTGGAGTCACCACACGAGGTGACAAAGTCACCATTGTAGGATCATCCCAACCAAATAGAGTCCCTTCATCTAGAGCCATTCCACATAGCTACAATGTTGTAGAACAACTCAAGAGAATGCCAGCACACATCTCCATCATGGAGTTGTTAAAAATATCATCAGCGCATAAAAAGATTCTCGAGGAAGCATTAGTCTCATCCACTATCCCCGCAGATCTCGATGCAGACCAATTCCAAGCTATGGTCGGAAATATCATAACACCTAATCTCCTCACATTCTCTGACCAAGATTTCCCTGCCCAACCATCTCACAACCGTGCACTTCATTTGGAAGCCATTGTTGTAACGCCCCGCCGTGCGAACCCCAAAGGAACTAATAACAACGGAACATTTTTTTTTTTTTAGAACATAAGATTGTATTTAAGTACTCCAATATAACAATGTATTAAGTTACATGACTAATTCCACTGGGGTACACGAGGTGACATTACTATACCAACCCATAACCAAGACAATAGATTAAAAAATAATTAAACAGTTATATAAATTCATTCGTTCACATATCATCATTTAAAATATCCATTAACAATAACCATAATAATACCATATGACAATAAATTAAATTATAAAGATATAAAGTGTTACATATTTCGATAGATACAACTAAACATGATCAACTATAACAAGTGATCGCTCCTGAATGAAAACATAGCCTGAATATACAATACATCCATAAGATAACACAATACTACTGTCTAAAAATACATCTCAATAACCACATATACAATTTACAACATGGTCATCCCAACACACGTGGGAGACAATACATCAATGATTACATTACATCCGAAGTATAACATACATTTGGTACAAAGAATTACTGGAACATCAACATTTTCCAAGACCCTGCAATAAAAGATACATCTGCAACAGAAAGGGAACCCAACGGGGTGCAAAGCACATTCCACCCAACCACCCCCGTGCTGGGAGTAGACAAGGAAGGATCCCTGACCAAGCATGCCTAACAATAACAAAGACTAACTCCAAATAGACAACTTAACATCAAAGGCCACTTAGAAACTCAACAACGACAAATCCAAAGGCACAACAACCAAACACTTCCAAACATAACAAGTCATAATCACAACATCACTTAATATGAGGTTACAATGCTTCCAGAGAACAAATATCATGAACATCGCACAATAACTGATTAACTGCCGACATAGGAAGAGTGTCATGCATAAATTGCTATGAGTTACCCTGGCTCAACCTTCCTAGGCTACCTGACCCCCATCCTGGGTTACCCTGGCTTGCCTCTACCGGCCGCCGGACGCTCACGCAAAACTATGCGTCCCATCTCATCTCGAGCCTTATCATTCACTTGCTTCACGAGAGAGACATTCTTTATCTTTATTAGTGTGAAAGATCCCCATTAATTCTTTTAGATTATCACTTAGTTAAACTCTAGGCGAGTTACCCTGGTGCCCCTTTGTGTGTCGGACCCCCACAAAGAGCCACTCTCCTATCGACAACACACAAGGTACAATACCACAAAAGGTAACTAGACAACATAACCTCTCCAATCCAAGGAGGAAACAAAATAAGGAAACTCACTTCGAACACTGGAGGAAACTAAATACGAAAACACACTCCTTCCAAAGGAGGTACAAATCTCATTACCCTCTCCTATTTTCCAGGAGGCACAAATCCCCGTTCGTGGAAACCGGGTACAACATCATAGTACAACTGCACACCATTCCCAAGACAATCCACAAATTGAACCTCTACACAAAACATCCCACTCTAGAGAACTTCTCTGGAAGACTTACATAAACCCTTAACCCCATTTTCCCGACATGGAGAATAAAAGAAACATGACAGAAAAGCATTCCATCTCTGGAAGTCCTTAACAATAACATAAACTCTTACGAAAGGTAAGGTAAACCTAGGGTTTTCCCATATGACACAATAAAATAATGAAGAGAATACCACAATAGACTTAACGAATAACCTCAAGAAAACAATTACTTAAAAACAACTCCATCTAAAACTAATTCCAATACTCAATAATTTCATCAAACAAATAAATCAACAATTCGAGAATATTCTATTCAAAACAAAACACATCGTTTAATTCAAATTCACACAATTACACTATAACATTATATCTTTTAATTTTAACTATTCAATTTAATTCAAAGCACAAAGTTAATTATAATTTGCACAAACTACATTAATCATTGCAATTTTCTCAAAACTATATTTATACATCACAAACACATCACTCTATATATATATATAGATATATATAAAATAAACCTATGAATTAAATCATTTTATAAAAAAAAAATATTATTAAAATTTATAAAATAACTTTGTAAAGAAAATTATATATATATATAAATACATATATATATATAATAAACTAAATTCGATATAAATATATACATATAAATTACATTATAAACTAATTTCGAATGAAATCAAAATTCAAAATAAATTAAATTAAATTAAATTTACAAATTTTAAATAAAAATACGAATTTTTTTTTTATAAAATAAAAGAACTTTTAAATTGGGAGGTGCGCCTCCATTGAGGAGGCTGCGTACCTCCCATTAGGGAGGCCGCGGCCTCCCCAATGGCTACGGACAGCAGCCAAGGGTTGTCGTGTCAGCAGCCACTTGAGCTGCTGGGTATGACAGTCCTTGACTGCCGCCGCCCATACGCCACGCAGGGAGGGGGGTACAGGGGTACGGCTCTGCCGTCCCCTCCCCAATAAAAATTTCATTAATTTTTTTTTTATTTTAAATTTATTTACATTTACTTTAAAATCCATACTTTTGCCCAAACACCCAGGCACAAAAATCTAAACGAATAAATAAACGCGTTTAAAAAAAAAAACAATAATAATAATAATTTCGTTTTATATTATTTTATATATATATATATATATATTAACAACATATGGAACCCAAAAAGAATAATTTAACTATAATTTATTTTCTCTGGAAATAAAGAAATCCAGAATACTAAAAGTTCATAAACATGCATATAATTTTTCCACATACACAAAATTTACACAATGGATATATAAATATATATATATATTATAAACCTTTAAATACCAACAAAACTATTTACCTCAGAGAATATATATTTAATAAAAAAGAATAATTTTTTATTTATTTTTTTTCTTTATTTAATTTTATATCAGACAATCTAAATCTGGTTATGCAAGTTTAACCCACAAAAACAAATGATTTTCTTTTCAAGACAATGGTTTCAAAATTAAATTTTATTGAATATTCAAAGGGTTTTACTATAGTTTTCAACGAACAATCTTCAAAAGTCTATAGCAACTAATTTACAACTACATAATCCTCTTTCACAAACATGGAGTAATTAACTTTCAAACGAAACACAACAAACAAGGTTTGTTTACAGAACAATAAACTAAAAGAAATAGTAATTTAGAAGAACCTGGAGTCCTTCGTCTGATGGAGAATCCAGTACAGTAGTCTTCTTTCAAACGTGGAACTCCTCTGTAGCTTCTCCTCAGATTCTTGTCTTTAGCTCACTTCTGAGTCTATCTTTTCTTCAACCACAATCATTCTTCTCCGAAAACACAAAACCCAAAACTATTTTCTTTTTCTTTTTACAGATCAAAACCACTGAGAAAACTTGTGTGTGTGAATAACTCTCATAAAAATAATAAATAAAAAAAAATAAAGATTCAATAAAGCTCTTCTGCTTTCTTTTCTCAAAAATCCTCCTTTCTTATTGGTCCTTTTCCCAGCTTTTAAAAGCTCACACTTATCTAAAAAATTTAATTAACAATTAATTATTTACACAAGATATTATCTATGCAAAATTTGCTAATTTAATATTAAAATAAAATATAATATATAATTATCTTCACATGATTTTCTAATCTAATATTAATAAAAAGATAATATCTAATTATTCTCAACATTATTAATTTAATTATAATTATTTGCACTTTTAATTAATTAAATCACTTTTTAATTTATAATATATTTAAATTTAACCAGTTACTAACTCTCAATTAAATCAATTAACAATGCAACATTAATTAATTATTTTATGAAATACAATTAATTAATTAAACACTAACCAATAATTAAATAAATACTCAACAGTCAAACCACATAAAGACAAGGACAAAAATTCAGTCATGACACAACAACTCACAACAAACGACGGACTTGGGACGGGGACACTTCCAAATCTACTCCCTTTTTCAACATTTTTCCCATTGGGTTAATTTATTGCTCGCCCTGTCTTGCCGAAGCAGGTGGAAACGAGACTTATTCCTGCAATCCTGCATCCAAATAAACGTCAAGTAGCACATGTATATATATAATCAAACATCCTATCGTGAGAAGGAATTGCAGTGTAGCAGGGCACTCGTGAACAAGTGATGCTACATTGTCCTCTCACCTACTCTATTCTAACAATCACAATATCAATGACGAACTAACATTTCTAACCAAATTGATCATAAGATAACATGATACTTAACTACTGCATCATAACTAATCATTAAACCATTGCATTATAAAATAATACTGAATTCAAATAACATGATCACCATAGAATTATCGCATCGACATATAAAACATTAACGAACAACTATTCGAATAAACAATAATCCAATCAACACACAAAGTATCATAAGTCATACTAATAATGTCATATCAAATGATCATGTCCACTAAAGGAATAACAACATCATCAAACTTCAAACCAACCAAATCAAACAATAATAGTATCATCATAGAATCAACGTATCAAGTTAAAGCATAGAAATTAATAAGTCTAAACAGTATGAGGGGTATTACAATTGTCAACAAGAGCAAAATCAAAAGGGTCTTGGTGGATGGAGGTGCAGGTCTGAATATCTATTCTCTTAGCCTCATCAAGCATTTGAAAATATCAGAAGATTCCATCGACAAAGGAAAGGGCATCACAATCAGAGCATATGATGACCAAGAAAGAGTGTATCAGGGCACGATTAAACTCCCTATTCAAGTAGGGCCAACGCTCATGGAAACTACCTGTCAGGTCTTGGACCTTGAATTTCCATATAATATCCTCCAGGGACGCCCATGGATCCATGCAATGAAAGTCGTAGCATCAACCTTCCACCAATGTGTGAAATTTACACATAATGGACAAGAGGTTACTGTCCATGGAGATCCTGAACCATTTTCATATTGCAAAAGTTTTGAAGCTAAGTATTAAAAAATCCCCCAAGTGCCAAAGAATGATGAGGGCCCATCCACACCATATATTGACCCCGCGTCTCTCATGTCCACTTTTGCGACAGAGACACCTGCCATCTCCGCCATCCCCACCATCTCTGATATCAAGCTCATCATCGAGGAGGACGGTTGTGGAAGCTACAAACTCCCTAACAATTCTTTTGTGATGGGAGAGTTACCACAATCTCCTAGATCACAGGGACTCCCACAAGAAAATCAAGCTTCCACATCACAAACCTATCCTAAAAACTACCCCAAATTCACAAGATGGGGAGACCTTGGCCATGAGACTATTGAAGCAGATCCATCTCACATGTTGTATCGAGATGAAAGACCAACACTTGAATTACCAATGGAAAAAAGAAGCAGGGGCCTACAAATGATGCTTGCAATGGGCTACGAAAGAAATCAAAGATTGGGACAAAATGAAAATGGGCTCATAATACCTATCATGCTAGAGACACGACCAATAAAAAATCTTGGCCTTGGATGTACCCCTCTGAGAATAACCATACGTGGTTGAAGTCCTTCGGTTAGAGCAGTTAATGTCCCTCCTCAGCCAGTGTTAATACAAGTACACTCACCAATAGTCACAGGTAGAGACACACATAATTTCATAACGAAGCCCTATATTAGTAGCAATGATGAAGATCCCATATCTAATCTACCTAGGTTATTTGAAGATACCACCTTGTGCATGATTAGCACCCTCTCCTTTGAAACCGATCATCTGAATCATGAAATCCGCTTAGTCTACCCCCAACTGATCAACCATGACCAACGGGGACCTCCAGTTCTCGATACATTCGAAAATGATGAGGCACTCTTAGAATTCATGGGATTGAGGGATAACATTCTAGATGGAGATCACAAGGTAGGGTTTATAATGGAGTTGGACACACATGCCTATTACGGGGAAACGATTGAATCCTTTAGTTGCAAAAGTGAAAAACTAAGAATCATATTCAAGTCCTCTAGTGAAAACCACACTGTGGCACTCTCTGACAAGAAAATAGTAAAAAGAAAGGATGTATCCAATGGTGAAAACCTCTTTGAGGCACCTGAGGATGAAGGATTCAATCTTCCCTTAAGAGCTATTCATCAGGAGAAGTCAACAGTCTTGGCCAAAAAGTGCAATCCTCTCAACCTAGGAACACAGGAGACCCCACATATCACATTCTATGCGGAAACACTATTATCATAAGAGCAAGAACTCCTAGCAGCATTCTTAAGGGAAAGGAAAATAAAATTTGCATGGAGTTATGCTGACATCCCAGGGCTTGATCCAGAGACTGTGGTTCATCACTTAGTTGTGTATCCAAAAGCAAAGCCGATCAAACAAAAGCTCTAAAAAATGCATCCTCAAATAGCCTTATTGGTCAAAATGGAGCTCAAAAAGCTATTAGATGCGAGATTTATCTGAACAATTGATTATCCAGAATGGGTGTCCAATTTGGTACCCATTTCAAAACCTGGCGGAGCCATCAGAATCTGTACAGATTTTAAAGATTTGAACAAAGCATGTCCCAAGGATGATTTCCCACTTCCCAACATCGACATGATAGTAGACATGACAACAGGGCATGAGATGCTATCACTAATGCATGGATTTTCAAGATACAACCAGATCATGATAGCAAAAGAAGATCAACACAAGATGACCTTCACTTGTCCATGGGGGACTTACTGCTAGAACATGATGTCATTTGGCCTAAAGAATGTAGGTGCAACCTATCAAAGGGCCATGACACTAATATTCCATGATATGATTCACAAGATGGTGGAGGACTATGTTGATGATATCCTAGCAAAATCCAGAAAAAGACAAGATCATATAACAACCCTAAGTGCTATCTTTGACAGACTGGAGGAATACAAAGTCAGACTGAATCCCAAGAAGTGCGTCTTCAGCGTACAATTAGGTAAACTGCTAGGATACATAGTCTCCATGAGGGTTATCAAGGTGGATCCGACAAAAGTAAAAGCAATCCTCGAGATGGAAGCACCAAAGACATTAAAACAACTGAGAGGCCTCCAAGGCCGACTTCAATCCATCTGACGATTCATAGCACAACTGGCAGACAAGGAGAATCCATACTCTCACCTACTCCACAAGGGGGTAGCGTACAAATGGCATGCAAAATGTGAAGAAGCATTTAACAAAATCAAGGAATATCTACTGACACTGCCAGTCTTAATGCCACACATCCCAAAGAAGCCATTGATCTTATATGTGTCAGCAATAGTGGTAGCCCTTGGAGCTCTCTTGGCTTAGCATGATGAAAACAGAACGGAGAGGGCCATTTACTATATCAACAGGACAATGGTCGGTTAGGAGCTAAATTACTCATTCATCGAAAAAGCTTGCCTCACAGTAGTGTTTGCATCCCAAAAATTCAGACATTACATGTTGGCACACAAGATCAAGCTCATCGCCAAAATTGATCCCCTCAAGTATCTCTTATCCAAGGCAATGCTCACGGGCAGAATGGAAAAATAGGTGATGATATTATCAGAGTATGACATCGAGTATGTAGAGCAGAAAGCCATTAAGAGACAAGTTATTGCAGATCAACTAGCAAAAGCACCTATTTACTCTAAGAATCCTCTTGTCTCAGAATTCCTAGATGAATCCATCTTTAACCTCAATGTAACTGACCATTGGAAACTATACTTCGATGGTTCATATACACAACATGGATCAGAAGCTGGTATCTTCTTCATCACTCCACAAGGTGACTGCATACCAAAGTCATATAAATTGGCATTTCCTTGCACTAACAACATAGCAGAATACGAGGCTTTGACTATAGGTCTCAGGATAGTAGTAAAATGGAATATCATAGCTCTCAAGGTGTATGGGGACTCTCAGTTGATCATAAATCAGGTCAATAATGAATATCAGACTAAGGATGAAAAGCTCACTCCATACAAGAAATTGGTGGAGACTCTAAAAGAATCCTTCATTGACATAACATTTGAGCAGATTCTAAGAACCAACAACAGAGCAGTAGACGCCATGGCCACAATTGGATCTCTATTAGACATCCCTCATAATGTGCCGAAATATGAATTTATGATTGAGCAGCTTCTCATCCCCACATTCAAGGTACCAGAATCAAAAAATGTGTGTGAAATCATTGGTCCTGGTGATCCTTGGTATCATGACATCTATACATATCTTCGCATAAGAGTCATACCCACTGACCTACCATTGAACCTAAAATGAACCTTTATCAAAAAGGCATCTAGATTTGTCATCCTAGGTGATACCTTATACCATAGAAGCATAGAAGGTACCTTGCTACGCTGTCTAAATGTTGAGGAGGCATTAACCACTCTAACTGAAGTTCATAACGATATTTGTGGTTCACACTCAAGTGGAATGACCATTGCCAAGAAACTGCTGAGGATGGGGTATTATTGGCCCACAATGGAAAGAGAACCACATGATCATGCTAAAAGGTGTTTACAATGTCAGCAGCATGGGGACCTCATCCATGCTCCAGCTCAAGAACTTCACCCGATTATCACACCATTTCCCTTTTCACAGTGGGGACTCGATCTCATTGGAAAAATCACACCCACCTCATCCAATGGCCATAAGTTCATCATAACTACAACTAAGTACTTCACAAAGTGGGTGGAAGCCATACCCACGACATATATAGGTGGGAAGTAGATCTCAAAATTCATCCTGAACTATCTCATATGTTGTTACGGTGTCCCACAAGCCATTATCTCAGATAATGGGACACCCTTCAAGAACCAGGAAGTTCAAGACTTGTGCGAGAAATTCAAAATCCAACATCACTTCTCCACCCCGTATTATCCCCAAGGCAATGGCCAAGCAGAAGCTACGAATAAAACTATCATCAAAATCCTCAAGAAAATAGTCAATGACACAGGTCGTGACTGGCATCTGCAGCTTAATCCCGCCCTCTAGGCTTATCGAACCAACATCCACACACCCACTGGCGCCACTCCATTCTCCTTGGTCTATGGATCAGAGGTTGTACTCCCAATTGATATCGAGCTCCCATCCCTCAGAATATCATTGCAAAATCTCATCACTGATGAGGACTACCGGGTGTCAAAATTAAAAGAGTTGGAGCTACTGGATGAGAGATGTATAGACACTTTGAATCATACAAGTCTATCAAAATAGACTCAAATGAAGCTACAACAAGAAGATCAAAAGTAGGACTTTCTAAGTCAGAGAATTGGTCTTAAAAGAAAATCAGAAGAATGTCCCGAATCCTAGCAGCAAAGGAAAGTTTGAACCTAATTGGTTAGGGCATTTCATCGTCACAGCAAGCTGTAAAATAGGGGCATATCAGATATCAACACCCGAAGGGGAACCTCTGCAGGAGTGCATGAATAACTCCCATCTCAAAAAGTTTTATGCCTAATTCTTTCAAGGTATAGAACCAAAAAATCCTAAAAAATTATAAAAAGTCTTGAAAAAATGGTTACTTTGGCGAAATCTTGGCAAATAGGCATCTTGGTGACAAAAAAATAATAAAAAAAGCAAAAAATCCAAAAAAATCAGAAAAAGGATCAAAAAAATCGTCCTATAGTGAAAACCACTTTGGTGGCACTTTGGGCATGTACCTCGGTGAAAACCTGACAAACATGCACCTTGTGTAAATAAGTACTTTCCATCCACCAGGATCTTTATGGCTTGATCTGCATCATCCCTCCATTTCCCTTCCATCATCCATCGTATTCAGGTCTCCATCCATCACACATTCACTCGCATCTGCACCATAACTTGGTCCTGTGTTTGTACCATGATCCATCCTAGTACTACTCAGCCCATCCTCAAGGTCAATTTGTCCTGCCTTTATCGGAGTAGTCTATTGCATCATGTTGGGGGAATGTTACCATCAGATCAGATTTGTGTATATTTTTAAAGTTCTCAAATCAAAAAATCCAAAAACATCAAAACATCAGAAAAACCAAAAACATTCAAAACATATCAAAATCCAAAAACAGGTCAAAAATTCATTCAAAAAAGCCAAAAATAGGGTCATCTTGTCGAACTACGTCATCTCTGAGCTTGAACATAGGCAAGGTTGATCTTTGATCATCCCCCGAGACATTTAGGTCAATCCTATAGGAGTTCATCATAATAAACTGACATCTCATCATGTATATCATCATTTGTAAATTGTTAAAGTCATCAGTCGAACTACATGGTCTCTACGTATATAACGCAGGCAAGGCTAATCTGTTGATCGGCCCTTGAGGCCCCTAGGATAGGTCTTTAGGTTAGTTTCTTGGTCAAAATTTAAAAAAATCCCAAAAAAAACATATGAAAAATCAAAAATCAAAACATTTGTAAAACCTTGAAAAAATACCAAAAACATCCAAATATTTGAGAAAATCCATCCATCTCATCTCGCTTGCACCCGCAATAAATACCACTCATAATAAACTGATTGCCATCCTTAATCTTTGGTAGAACAATCGGAAACAAGTCTAGTAGCTTAAAAGTAGAACTCAAAAGTGTCAAGTCTTAAGTCTAAGTCAGTGAGTAAGCAAGTTGGTTATGTCTTTGTATTGGTAACTCATCATCCAGTTGGTCCCATATCAATAATCCTTTATAAATGAAATGATGTGCCGCCATCCACTAAAATGTCCTAGGATGAATCCTTCCTACAATGGGCATTATCCTTTGGCAATAAGTTTCAGTTATTATCTTAGAAAACACATCCTTTTCTGTTAGCGGTATTAAAGAGCATCAATTTGTTTGATTACTTGGTTTTTTATCTTTTTGACTTATCTTATTTTGTGCTCATTCCAAGGACATCTTGATGATATCCCAAAACAACGGATTTATAGAAATAGGAATGGGGCAATGATCATTATCTTTGTTTGTTGTGCTTGTTGGATGCTCTTGCAATATAACCTCGGCGAATACTTGTTTTGTTAGGAATGTATGGAAGAGGTTTAAGGAAACTTGTTGACTATTGCAGGGATAGGTTTACCTTTCCGTGTTTTGGTCCGAGGTGTCTGAAACTTCTGAAATACAACCTAGCAAGGTTTCCATATGTCAGGTGTGAACAAGAATACTCCTATCTGATCGTCGAGTCAAATTCCATCACACTGGGTACAATGCCATCGTAGTTTTCTATACCTTCATGCATCATACCATGTGTGTTATCAAACATAGGAAATTTTGGCCCTTTGAAAATCCCAATTCCTCGGTAAGTAATAATCATCATTATCATCATAATCATCATCTGCATTTGTGTCATCATTCGTCTTGTTGAACCGACTTCTTCTCTCCTTACTGATCATGCTAACAAGGTACTATGACAGTTGCTCATCATCACCATCATCACCATCGATCCTGCATCCACAAATCATTAGCATATTGCATAAGCACATCATATAGACATCATTAGCACATTGTATTGCATATCATATATGAAACATCACATTCTCATCATCATACAAATAGGTGCATCCATATCATCGCATTTCACCCATTACATTGCATCTCATGGAATTATATTAATCATGGCATAAACATTGCATTTGTACTTCATAAACATTTCGTATTATCATATAAACCATCACATAGCATCTAAAAAAACATTCCATAATAATTTTGCATAATCATAAGCAATAGGTATATAAGCATTTAATTCATTACGCATCAGCATATCACTTTGCATTAACATATCACTACATCACATACATCATCATGTAGGATAACAACATTGGTTATTCTAAGCATCTCATAAAACCATTTCATTTAGCATCATATCATGACCATCGCATCATATCACATCCATCCATATATAAGCATATTCCACACATCATTGCATATACCATGAATCAAATCATATCACATATTGCATTGGCATAAAATAAACCATCATATAGTTAACATCATTGCACATCATATCATAGGTTAGCATAATATAGATCTGTTAGTCGTAATCATAATGCATACATGATTAGAAATAAATGCATCCATAAAACATCATTGCAGAACATATAGAAATAAACCATCCATGCATAAATAAAGGTACATAATGTATCGCATCAAAATCATCATCGGCTCATGTATATCATCAATCATATCACTGTCATAGTACAAAGAATAATAATTGGATCACTGTACACATATATGTCAATTAGTAGAAAATTCCCATCAGGCTATCAAAAAAGAGCCCATAAGGCACAAAAAATGCATCATAACATCTCGATCAGGGTCGATCTCAGTGGATTTTTCCCTCGCCCCTGTCACTGTGACCCTCTGGTGGTCTCTGGCTGGCCCACTCTAAGTAATCAGGGACCTAGTCTGCTCTAGGTACAGTATCATGGTAAGCCTGACAGTAGTACTCTATCTATCGGATAGCATCCCTATAAGATCGCACCGGCATTGAACCCTGGGAGGAGGCGGAGGTTGTCATGCTCTCAATCTGCTATCTACGGCCTAGCTCTGTGGCTGCCTGTAGCTCTGTGGTCTATCGCTGTTGCACACCCTGATCTCTCTCTGCTCTGAACTGCTCTCTCTTAGCTCTTGCCTGGTCTCTCTCTGCGGTCACTACCTGGGCATGGGCCTGTAACTGTAAAATCAAGGCATCCTGTGCGTTTGCCTGCCTTGCTAGCTATGCCAGTGGTTGTACATGAGCCTAGTCCTCACCCTCGGCTCGTGGTGGTGGGAATGGCAACTCCTGCTGTTGGTTCTGCAGATGGACATCTCCCTGGCCTGGTGGGACTGGGGGCACCAATGGTGGGTCTTGATGAATCTCAACCCTAGATCCTCGTCCTCGCCCTCATCCTCTCACTCTGCCTCTGACCCTATGTGCCTCTGGATCCTCACCTGGAATGGTCAGCCGGAGGGGAGGTCTAAACCAATCTCTGTAGGCCTATGTGGTGCCTGGATCTGCCAAGCCCTAATCATAAGCCCACGGTCAGGCTACCAACTACTGAAAGCTGTCAACTGCCTCTACGGTAGGAATGTCAGGCCCCTATGCCACTTGTGTCATACTGCGTGCAAAGATGACTACATAACCATCATTTGGCCGATCCTAGGGCTCTCCAAACTGACGTTGCACATGCCCTAGTAGGTAACGATCGATCATGGTGTGCTCTCGGCCCTGCATGTATCGATCCTGACGGTAGTAGAAGAGCCGATCTGCATCGTCAGCCCATCCGGGCCGACCAAGATATGGTCTCCAAGTAAACACCATCATCTCATCTAGGACCTATCTCCAGTAGGGATCTCATGCTCGCCGATGTGTGTGAATGACACAGCCCCTCTGTATCGTGCCACAAGGGTGTCCTCTGGCCCCATCGGAACTGGAACCACCCGTGGATGTAGCACATAAATGTGCTCCCATGCCCAAATAAGAAGAAGTGTCATGCCGGCCCCCAACACTCAGCCATCCATATAAGCGTACTCATGCAAATCCCTGTAGAGTGAAGCCAGAAGGATGGGCCCCCATTCAAACCAAACCGGCTTGTCCCGGACCATCCTCTCCCAGTAGTATCGCCAGCCTAGACTAAAATACCACCCTCATTTGTCTTGGGCAACCAAACCTAAAATGATTGCCGCAACGGCCCAACGGAAGGGAGGTGATATAACTCTATATCTCTCCAGCTCGATCTGCCCCTAGCAGTAAATAATATATCGAGTGGCGAGGAATTTGATGCAATGCTCGTGTCCCTCCTCCATATTGTAGATCACCCGACAGCCATGAATGGGTAATCGTAGTATGCACCAAACATCCTCCAGAGTAATGGTCACCTCACCAATGGGAAGATGAAATGATGACGTCTCGATGTGCCACTGCTCTACCAGCACTGATAACATCCCTAGGTGTGTATGCACAGGCACTGTGTACGCAATATGCCATAGTCCTGTAGCTCCCAGCGGATCCTGGTCTCTATCGCTAAAGTCCCATAGGACGCTCGCCAAATCCTACGACCGGTGCTCCCAAGAATAAAACTCCCTAGGCTCGTCCTGCATCAGAGAAAGTCAGCATGTTAAAATTTTTGAAAAAATCCTAGCGTAACGCTCCAAACTCATTTCTAGTGGCACAGTTTGTGAAGGCGTCGCAGTTTGAGTTTCCTAAAACTTAGACACTAGACCTGAAATTTAGCTAAATAAAGCCACTGTGGAACACTTTAGCACCTAGCGTCGCAATTTGCATGAAAAGTGGGCCGCTGCGGCGCACTTTGTCCAAACTGGCCTGCTGAGCCCGAGCCCAGCGGCGGAGTTTCTAAACTCCAAATTGCACTGCTATGGCACTAAACAGTACCACTACAGCATAAAAGGGTAATTAGTGGTGCACTTTAAACACTGAGCGGCGATATAATAGCACCACTGGAGGCGAGCTCATCTTTAAACATGTAATAAATGCATTAAAATGAAAAAATGAAGCTTTAGTTAGGGTCACATATCGGGGCACCAATGCCAGGTGCCCGCCAGTAGATCTAAACTCGATCTGAAATGTGTAGAGGAAGCTATCGTTGCGCCATATTGTCGGAGGGTCAGAGCTCGAATCTCAAAGTTTGCTAGTGGAGGTGTGTAAAAATGACTTGAAAGTGACCCCTCGGGCCCCTTTTAAGCCTAAAAATTAGGGTTTTTGACCCTTTAGGGCTGTTCTACTGGGGTTTCGGTCCCCCGAACCTGTTTTCATCTGTTTGAGGCTTGTTTTTCATCTTCTTATTGCATTTAGACACGTTTTTAGCCTCCCGGACCCCTTTCGGACCTGTTCGGTACTTGGTCACTTTTTTTCGCGAGATCACCCAAAAAAATTAAAATTTTCGTTTGATCTCTTGAGGGGGCATTATAATGGAATATTTTCTCTCTCCATGTAGTAGTGGGGAAAGTTTTAAATATAAAAAAAATTGGCTTTCATTGAGATCTTTTATTCTTTGAACCAACACAACAAGTGCATTGCTTCAAAAAGGGGAAAAATGTAGACATCAAAAATATACTGATTGACATCGTGCATCCGATCCGGACTTACTAACATTGTTTCTTCCTAAATCATTCCTCGGTCTAACCATTTAATCAAATTCACTTATCTGATTAAATTCATCAATATCCTCTCTTGGTTAAACAAATCAGTTTATCTGAATCAAGTCATTTCTCTTGTTAATTAAATCAATCCATTTGATCTAATTATCCCTATTTAATTAAATAATCAATTTATTTGATTAAATCTCTAAATTCTATCTATTAAATTAAAAAAATTAAAACCTTATTTGATTTAATCTAACACCATCCCTTTTAATTAAATAAATCAAAATATTTATTTAATTAGCCTCTTATCATATTCCTCTCTTATCGATTTAAATAAATCCATAAATCTAAGTCAAATAAGTCACATCATCTAATCTCTGTTAAATTAATTAAACCCTTGATTAATTTAACCTCATCTCATGTCACATCCTCTAGATAATGCAAGTTGCACATGAAAATAGATTTAATTCATTTATTAAATCTCTATTTTCCTCACAAGGCATCTTTTGGAATATTCTCTCAATTTGAATTCAAAAATTCCAAGTCAACATGTACATCCAACAAGGCATTTAAAACCTCTTACATGTCCTTTTCCTTGAGCCAAGTGGAATTTATTGCATTTTTCCTTCCCTCTTACATGTCATTTCAACAATTTTGAATTTCAAATATTGGAATTTATTGGCACAAACCTCAAATCTTGCACATTCATCATCCATTCATAGCTTGACAAGTGGCACCATATCATTGGATGAATGTTAGTCCCACATTGCTCAAATTTGGGCATTCATCCATCTTGAAATCCTATAAATGAAGTGCTCCTCTCCTCATTTGATCATCCATAATCTAAGCAAAGTTACCATGCTAAAATACTTAGCCATTTCCATCCATCATTCGAATTCTTAGCTAGGCTTTTTGTAGATTTGGCTTGGAGTTCTCATCTTTTGTCAAAAGTGGATCAACATCATCTTCAACACATCAAGATTTCATCATAGGGATTAGGAAAGGGGCAATTTTCACATCAAATTGGCACCAATTCCCCCATGGGATAAATTGTTTGCTATTTAAATTAGGATTAAATCTAGTTTTTATCATTTTCTTTGTGTTCTTCATTATTTTCGTTCCTAGTTTGAGTTGTAAATGGATTTCATGGGGAATCCTTCTTTTAGCTTGTAATTCCTTGTCTAACTCGTTTATTCATGTTTTTTTGTAGGTACTAGGAAAAGGGTTCGCACAAAGAGCACCACTCTAATGTTCTTTTAATTAATGAAATACTTGTAACAATAATAATAAAACATATCAATTTAACATTTATTTGTTATTGTAGCAAACCCCCCTTTGTAGTGGCCTCCACATCATGAGTACATGACTAGGAATACATTAAGATCACAGGTAGAGGGAAAAACAACTGAAGGGGGGACAAATGATTTAGAAAATGATACTCCACTTCTTTTTTTAGCTACAAAAAAGAAACAAAAAAAAAGTGATTGTAATCATATTATGACAACCATATTTTTGATAATATGTTAATGAATGTTAAAAATTGATATTTTTGACAACCATATTTTTGATAATATGTAAAAATTGAAAGAATGAATGTTATATGTTAATGAATGAATGTTATATGTTATTAATAAATGAATGAATGATTAATGTTATATGATTGGGTATGGGGAATTCAGAGTGATGTGAGGGGGGCAGGGAGGAGCCAAATGAGCTTCCACTGTCACATGGTTGGTCTTGTTAAGTATAGAATATTAAACTATTCTTGAAACAAAGAGAAGATCAATAAGGTAATGCACTTTTCAATATTTCATTATGTTGCACTTTTAAGCTTATGCAATTTTCATTGGTTCTCTTTGCTTTAATATGTTACCCTTTGTACTTATTTTACTTTTAAATGCATCTCATATGTTACCCTAGGTGATATCTTTTGCAGGGGAAGCTATCCATGGATGGATCCTGCATCTGGGGATATATGAGTTTAGACTAGAAAAACTTGGGATGTACTCATGTAGTGCAGAAAAAAAAGAGAAGAGCCCAACCATTTTAGCACAAGAATTGGCTTGAGACTGGTATGTGGTTCAAACTAGGTCTGCGTATGAGGGGTCTAGGAGAGAGCCCTTTAACACAACTGGTATTAAATCCCTAAACATACAAATATTGTAATTATGTGGTTAATGCTAAAATCATCCACAATTCATTATGTGATGACTAGTTAATGATGATGTCATGCCATTGTTTGGTAGGTTATTAATTCTGCAGTTGCTCCCAATAATCATCTCTAGTTGCTTACATGCCATTTGATCCATATGAGGGGCACCTTTCAATCTGGGTAGAAATTTTATAGATGATTCTATTATTTAGTGACCAATGGAATAAGTCAGTGGATGGATTGTTCTCGCCTGTCATGTGCTTCATGCACTGATGATAAAATAATTTAATTGGATAGAATTAAAAAAATTATGTATTATATGTTGTTGGTTTGGTTTTTTGTTTGGGTTTAACTTTTATTTTTATTCGCCCAGGTATCATATGAGAAAGCACACACATATTTTTCTAGAGAATCATCACAAAAGTGACCTCTCTCTCTCTCTCTCTCACACACACACACACATACTTTCTTTCTCTCTCACACACACAACTAACCAAAAATAGAATGTATTGTTTGGAAATCATTAGTTGTGGATTTAATTTCTATTTGAACTCAATTGTAATCAGGTGGGCTTCATACATTGTGGGAACAATACTTGTTTTGATTCGTGAGCTTGGTGTGCAGTTCAATGATGGCATCAACATACTTGTACGTTGTCTTTACACTAAATTTTTCCTGTAAAATGTTAAGAAAATATTTTACTTTATTCCAATATGAGAGAAGAAGGTGACTATTAGATATTCTCCCAAGGAGATCTTCAGATATTTGAAATCTTACCATAAGTCTTCCATTTTTTCATTCACACTTGTCTCAACTATTAAAATTGATTTTGTGATTAATCCTTTCAAATTAGTAGACAATTGTTTACTTTTTGATTGGTTAATGATGGTTTTTGTAGGGATTCCACAACCTTAAGACACAAATTTGGGTCCCTCATTTCCATGTGTGGGTTTTCAACACTATGCCCATATGCTTTGGGACTTGCACTATTGTAGGTCATGTGAGACGTATCCAAGAATTTCTATGGTAGTTTTTTCCCAAGTCTTCATTGTTGGGTCTTCTACCATTGTTCTTATAAGCTATTTACTCACTATATGTATCCAAGACCCATTATTCAAACATTTCAAATTGAAGAGATATAACATATCAGCCAAGCAATATCTATGTTACCCTGATCACTTTTTATGTTTATATTGGCATGATACAATATATCAGAACAACAACTAGCAAGATTCACCAATAAAAACATTGCAGGAATGGCCTACATGAATGAGGAAGCACATTGTACAATATCGACATAGGCACATTGCATTCATACCGATCAGTAGAAGAAATTGGGTTGTATATTTTGATTAAAAAGGAATAAATAGAGAATGTAGTACCACGGGAAATGCATATTGGCACAACTCATGAAAGTTCCCCTGACAAAATACTCATTAGCCATCGAAAGCCTAACAACTGACAATTCTGATCTCATATACTACTTTGATGAAGATAAAAGGCTCATATCGGGGATACATTCATTTTGTTCTACTGATGGGTTATTCAAGAAAGAAAATATAAGACCTCGCCTTGTAGGTACTTAATACAATCCTAATTTGTTATATGCCTTCTTGAATTGATGATTAGATATATTATGGATGATAAATAAGGTGATCTTTTGGTGATATTCTTGCATTTAATTTTTAAATTTTGTTTATTGTCACTACCATGAAGGTGGAATGCACTCATATATTGTGAAAAGCTAATTGAAATTTTAAATGAATTATCATATAGCTAAAGTATAAAATATTTAGTTAACAAATTTATGTGATCAAATTATTACTTATGATTGTGTTGGTATTGTGCAGGAAGGTAACGGTGTTAGCATGGGAAGGGTGAACCATCGAGAGAAAATTAAAAGACTCTTCTTGAGGGTATAAATTTGACCCCCTTGTAGAGCTTAGAAATAAATAAAGTTAACATGTTGAAGTGGTGAGGGTTGATATTAAAGGGATAATTTATTTTGGAGTTGGAAGGGTATTTGATAATGTTTCATGTGGGTGTAAGTGGGGTTAGGGGTTAGGAACCCTTATCCAAATTTGAATTTCGGATGGGTCCTTAGCTAGGCCTTTAAAGAGGGTTGTTGGTCAATTTCCTTGGTTAGGATGCAAAAAGAAACCCCCTAGGGTCTATACCACTGTGGTAGGGGTCAAGTGGGCATATAATAGTGCCCCAAGGACATGATTTGACCCCTGAAAAGTTGCCATAATGGAAAGTAACGAGTTTTGAAGAAAGAATGGGATGGAAAGATGGAGGGGTTGTCCAAGTGCATGGTTCCTCTTTAATATGGAAAAGACTCTAATTGATGGAGGTAGGGTAAGTGCACCAAGATGGTTCCCAAAAAGGGGCCTTAAGTGGCCACTTTTTTTCTGAAATCAGGAAATGCTCACCTTGGACGTGAAATTGAGGATAGTTACACTCAAAATTTTGAGATGAAATAAAAACAAGGATCAAAGTGCTCCGAGTCTACTTTCAAAACTACTAATTTATTTTGAAAATGGTTGAGATTAAGGGGTTCAAAACAGGGATGTACAAAAATTGGTGTTGTTTTTTCAGAAAAACATAACATAGCAACTCTTGTACGACATTAGCATGGTGAACCTTTTTGTAGTATTTTTTAAATCGCTATGGTCAGAAGTTAGCTAATAGCATCTAGTTGGTGCACAATTTTTCTGATAATTTTTTAATGAATATTTGATTTTTTACTAATTTTCTAAGTGGGCACTTCTTGAAAAGAAAAAATTTGGCCATGCTCCCGCTACAAATTTTTGAAAATAATTGATTTTTTTTTTTAAAAAAAAATTGTAGAATGGAGTCTAGTTTCTAAAAGTGTAATTTATTTGAAATTTTGATGAACGGTTAATTTATAACAAAAAAACCACAAAACACTATTTTTTGGCAAAAAACAGGCATACAAACAAAAGAAATTATGGATGAAAGGCTTAACATTGTTGAAAAGTGAAAAATATTACATTTTTGGATAGCTAAGAGAGAACCTAACATTACCTATGTTTTTTATTTTGTCAATATTGAACTAGATGCAATCTTTATGGTGAGCACAAACCCAATTATGTGAAACATTGTAGAATTTACAAAAACACGTCTCTGGCCTTGTTGGTAATGCCCTCCAAGGCCTTGGGTTGGTAGTCCAATGCAAATAATTTCTCTTTTTTCTTTGTTTTTAACACGAACTAACGTGTACGTGTTATAAAGCGAGCGCATTTTTAAAAAAAAATCATAAGTGGCTAGAAAATTTGTACCCAACTTCATGCACTCACCTGATAGGTACACTCCACACTTCCCTATCCAAAAAGGTTGCAAGTTGAAAATCCTATATATCTTGGAGAGGAAGGAAGAGGAGGGTGTTACCCACTTCTCCTCTTGGAGAACTTGAGTTGAGATGGTAGAAAGGATGATAAGAGAAGAGGAATCCACCTCTTTGGAATGACAGTGATCAAGATTGCTTGGCTTGGGGAGAAAGATGGATACAAGAGTTTAGTTCATTCATCTAAAAGAAAAGAGATAAGTTCTTTCTTTTTCCACTTACCCTTGTTATTTGTTAAAAATAAGTGACATGTTGTATGGATCATGGCTGAAAGTAGACCATAGTGAATCTAAATGCATGAATTTGTGTTATGTTAGTTTAATCCCTTTGTAAAAATGTGGACATACTCCAGTATCATCATGGAGCTAAAATAATTCCTTGCTCGGCGGTATGGCTAGAGCCCATGAGGCTCCATGACGCCATTACGGTAGGGTGGAGAGCAAGACCTTGTTTATGAGTTTGTAAGTCATTTGCTTCCTCAAATGGGTTTCATATTTCTTAACGAAGAAAAGAAAAGAGCAAGTCTGTATGAAATGGTTTGTCATTTATTTCAGTCCTACATAATTTGGTAAGGATGAAAGATTAAGTAAAACATATTTTGTTGTAAGTTCTATTGTTTGGGGTGAAAGAAATATTTTCATGTAAGAAGACAAATATGTTATCTAGAAAACCATTTATTCAAGTTATATACATAATACAAAGAAGATATATTATTTTGACAACATCCTCTCAAATAATAGAGAATTTAAATCAAATAGAATTTATTTAGACTTCTTGGAAATCTGATTATCATGATATTTATCACTGAGCAATGGCAATCAAATGATTAAGGTTTCAATGAAGTTGTAGTGGTAAGAATACATTATGTTAAATGAAAAATGTACAAGTTGCACGGTAACAATAAAAAAAAAAAACAAGGGTATTACTATATTACCTTCCCAGGATCGTATAATAATCTTCACATAAGGAAGAAGACTGGGATAATAGTATTTAAATGGGTGCAAAATTTATAAGAGACAGATTTGAAAATGTTTAGTTTCCTTCATTTTAAGACGTTAATGCATGTCTCATTTAACCCATGAGTACATCATTCAATAATACACATGATCTACTACTTTACCTTGGTAAAAAAAATTTAAAATGACTTGATATAGTCTACGGTTTCATTAGATAAACCAGGAAAAAAAATTTTATTATGTGGATAAATTATACACATACTGAGTAGTAATAGTTAGATCTATTGGAACGTAGGCTTTTATTGTAGTTCTATTTTCTTTTACATTGACTTGCCTATGCAAATAAATAAATAAAACGGAAAAATAAATGAATCACAAAGCTGATCAGAGGGCTGATGTTTGGCAGGGTAGGGAACACCTCTATGATATTTAACAAGCTTCTTGCCTTGGTATATATAACCATCAAATATGGTAATCTTATACCTGCAAAATAAATATATATATATATAGGCATCAATAAAATAAAATGTATGTTGTAGAACCTATGTAGTCTTTGGCATCATTGTTTCTCTTCCTTCCACAAACATACACTAGTTTATGAAGGATGGGTATAGAGGCACGAATTAGGAATTAAGCCAACACTTTGGGAAAATGCACAACTATGGATTCTTTTCTAAAAGAATGAAAACTGACGTTAGCAATTAAAAGAAAAAGAAGAAGAAGAAGAAGAAAGGAACAATGAGAATAATAAATCATAGGATCGCAGCTGTCATTGCCTATTTCCCCTATCGTATGGACCTGGTTATCCCAAAGATTAGTTTCCTTTAGAGATGTTGTTTTCCACAGAATGAAGTGCTACAACATTTAATGTCCTTTCGCCCTTCAATTTCTTCCTTGCCATCACTGATGAACTCTACCAATCTTAATCTCTTAAAAATATTTTCTTTTCCTCACAGTGATGAGTTTTATAGTGCATTGTATTGTTGAAAACTTGAGTGTGGGTTCAATAAAGTAACACTATTCTCGAATGTTGACTTGTGTGGGTATGCTATAGCTACCTTGCAAAGCATGGCCAGCTTGCAAATCTCTACTCCCACGTCTCAACCTAACTATTAAATTCCTTGTCATTCATGAGGTGATAAGAGTATGCCCTTGTCATATCATCCTGCACTACTTACAAGAGAAACTTGTAATTTTCACTCTAACCACTATGCACCATAAATATTGGTTAATAAATGCCTCCAACAGTACTCTAATTAAATTATTCTAAAAGTAAAATACAAGTAGAGAAAATTGCGAATAAACTAATCATGTAGAGGACACATGGATACAAAAGCTAAATTTTCAAAAGCTTCTGATGCCCACTAGAGGGCTTCCTTAGACCATAAATGATCGTGTTTCCCTTTCTTGGATTTGAATACTATGTCTTTTTATTCCCTTATGCAAGAGGTGCAGCTTGGAGTTATGTTGGTTGGTTGTATCTCTTCTTAGGAACGAAATGTACGAACGTTTTGACTGCATAAAGGTCATAAGTTTCCTTTAGGCTTTGATTTCATTAATCTCACAACCGTGCATTTGGCTCTGGCAGCTTACACTCTAGGATGTTATTGTAGAAAATCCTGAGATGATGTGAATGAGACTATTTTCCATTATGTTTTATGGCTGAATGAGGACCTTAATAATGAGCAAGGCTATTGTATAAATCTACGCAACAATGACAACTGCAATTGGTGGTCTTGCACCTATCCTTAAGATTTTATTAATGGGTGTAACTTCAAGAGCCATTGAAATGGTTTAAAGCATCTAGAAGTTGGCATAGAGTTTGTTTGAAGAAAAGCAAGCAAACGGATTTTTAAAAAATGCCAAACTGAGTCAAAATATCAAGAATTGTCAACTCCCATTATTTATAGCCAATTAATGACTGGATTCATTTATGCAATTTACATCTGCCATCACAAAAAAAAAACAAATAAACTTTTCATCAATGTTGTTATAAAATAAATAAATAAATAAATAAATATATATATATATATATTTGAAGGGTCAGTATTATTCTCGAATGCCTCCCTTTGCGCCCATAATAATAAATAAAATGGTACTAAGAGAAACACCACAAATTCCAAATCATTGCTTCTTCTTCCTCCTTGCTCAGCATTGCCAAAGGACTGTGTGTGGCACACCCATGAACTGGTTAAAGTTTATTCTTTTATTTCTCTTGATGGCCAGTGTATTGAGCCAAAAGCAAAAAGAATAAAATTAGGTTTTAAGAAATACGTTAGGGATCCCTTATAAGAAGGTAGTATTTTTAAAAAGAAAAAGAGAAACTTAAAGTTTCATTTTATTCTTATATATATCGTGGGACCTTTCTTTAAAGAAAGATCCTAACTAACTTAAGATTAATTATTCATTTAACTTTATATTATTTACCCATAAAAGTAGGTAAGTATATTTATATGTATAAACTAATTTAATTTCAAATTATGGACTTTTTCATATGATTATTTAATAAATAATATAAACCAATTTTAGTTAAGTATTTTATCATAATATTATTTAATAATTAATTAATAATGTTAATAAAAAATTATACATACAACATGGTTATTTATATCAAATAGATTATTGAGCGAGGGTATTGCATTCCATTGCAATATTTGAACTATAATTTGTTATTAGTTCTAACAAGATTTTAGTAATTTGTTGAATATATTATCTTATAGATATTTAATCACTTTTCTATAGGTTGCATGCCTTATTATTCCTTATGTTCAAATTTTGTGGGTTGTGTAGTCTAATAAAATTTGACTCCATAAATTTGTTATAGTGTAAAAGGTTACCTAATATCTTTTATTAAATAGGTCCTCAAAACCAAACCCTATTTCTTGAATACCCTTATTGATAAAGTAATATTTGAAAATAAAGAGGTTATTTTCAAATATAATTTTTTACTCAAAAAGAATAACTCAATAAAATCTAGTGCGTCCTCCATAAATGTCGTACATGAAATCATATAAATTCTATAAAAATAAAATAGTTGATATGTTATAATTGAAATAAGTGATTTCCAAACATGTTCCCAACATAGTCCAAGGTGTTAGGAGTTGGATTAAAACTTCGTGAGTAATGAAAATGACATGTGCGAACTCGCTCACGAGAATGCTATTTCTTTTTTATTATGAGGTTTACTAGATAGATATTTTTCTTATATTGAATGACCCGACTCATTAATTTAGCAAGTTATTATAAGTAAAGAAGATGAGTATGAGTATTTTAACTATCCTATTTGGTTAAACATGAGAAGAAACCCCTTTAAAATTGGATGAGTAAAGTAAAGCAACTTAGTAATTTTCACTGTTATTATTCAAAGAATAATTAGATCAAACATATTTAAAATTGGACTAGGAGAGTCAGTCCACAAGTTTCTATAGTTTGATAAATCTTGAGTTGTGCCTCATCCAATTTAGTATTATTAACTAGACTGTTAAAGTTGTGTTATGTAAATTGGTGCGATGGGTATGTGTTAGGTTTAAACTTTGTTGTCAAAAAAAATTTGAGGTTTTCACGACGTAATTTTTTGGGCATGACACAGCTCATTTCATGTTTAGTGTTCTTCTTAAAACACTTGAGAAGTGTTAATTAAATTAATTAATAGAATTAAAAAAAATAAAAATTGTTAGGTTTTTTGACGAAATTTTTCAGGCATGACACTTGGTATCAGAGCCCAAGTTGCAACATCGGGTACTCTGGGAATAAGATGGGTCTTAACTATTATGTATGTGGTCAACAAGCGAATAACATTGCAACAATGGAATTTCAAAATTTCTACAATCCAATAAATTTTTGAGGGTCTATCATGTGTGGGAACATTGGAATCTAATTACAACTAACCATTTTTATTAAAACTTATAAAAAACACATGTTAGCTAAACTCTAGCCATTTGTGGTATTTAATTAATGATAAGTAACTCAAAAAAAGAAAAAGAAAAAAAGAAAATTAGCTTCCAAAGGCAATACCTCAAGAATATTATGATTATGCAAGTGATGTAGATGCAATAGTCCATCTAATAAGAGTTATCGGACCTATCATCGTGTGACACTTCCCTTAAACTTTAGGAAGGTAGAAATGGTTGTTGAATATGGTTATTAGATATTTTGATGAGTTAAGTGAAATAATATGATTCACTTCAATACCTAAGATTAAAGGAACCTAAATTCTTCCACCAAAAAGGACATTTATGACGTTGATAGAGAAGTTGAATTATTGTGGATAGTAACATATAACCTTGAATAATTAAATAAATTACCCTTAATTGTATGGTTCAACTTTAGAAAAGTAATCATTATTTCAAACTTAGGAAATATAAGGGAGTGTTTTGAGCCTATTGATTGATTCCTCCTAGTGAACCTTAGGCAAGGGTTAAATCAAAAATCATAGTTGAGCGTAATCGAAAAAGATGAAGATGGGGTTAATGTTTAAATTAGAGGCAACGTGATTAAGAAATATTATCTTAAACTGAGAAGGTTGTACTAGAATTTTCGAAATTTTCTCAAGTAAACTTAAGATGAAGGATCGATTTACACATAAATATTCCTAGCATGTTTCAAAACCTAGTTGTAGAATAAGTTTTTCATAAGCATCATTTATTAATAAACTATATGTTCAACAAAGAGTACCACACTAGAAATCTCATAACTCTCATCATGCATACATTTCAAACACATCTAGTGTTAATTAGAGAATGGATAAAGAGGAAATTAAGGATGTACAACTTGGAAGTGCATAATCCTTGGTTCTACGTGATGATATCTAAGAGCAATTTAGGGATGTGTTAGAATCGATCTTGCGCCCATACCTTAGACATCAATAACACATAAGCCTCTTAAAACTCATTTAAATCATGATTCAACATAAGAAAGAGTCCCGCTATTTAATGTTTGAGATTCTAAGATGAGTCAACTAATGGTTGGTAGATAAGATGGCATGAATAAGAATGTAAACTAATGTTTGAAAACTTAAGCTGCATAGTAAACACTATTTAGAAAAAATAAAAATATCAAAACTAGATGCTACATAGAATTTAAGGGTGAAACTAAAAAGTTAATTAACCACTTTTACAAGTAAACTATGACCTAGTAAACATAGTGCAACTATAACAACTGCCAAACTCTTATGTCTTATTGTTTAAAGATTAAATAGTAAATGAAGCAACATGATTTCTATGATTCAAGTCAAAGGTGAAGGCATAGAAGAATACAATTGGAATAAGTTTGTTAAGGACTAGCAAATATGATGTTTAAGTCACCCCCCTTATAATAATTAAACATAAGAAGAATTATGAAGAGATCCTTTCAAAATGAGAATTTGGAGTTAAAACATTATCTAGAACTCATGCTATTACTACTCTCTTATAAATGAGTTAAGAACTAAAGACTTGTTGTTGCCCAAGTAAGAAAGGATACATGCCATAAATAGGAAGTAATAACACACTCAATTACATGTTGACCTTGAAGGTCGTGTGCATGTCATAACGATTAAATAATCATTCTTATGAAATTATAAATTGAGTAATGAATTATTTGTGGCTCATGGTGTATTATGTGATGGGAAAATTAAAATATAAATAAGAGACACTAAAGTAGACTTGTAAAACTTCTAACTAATGTTGTGTATTCTATACCACTGACTATATTTACTCTTTAAGGGAAGAAAATTTACAACCAAATGTAAAGGAGAAAACTTTAAATTAGGTAAAACATTTTAAGACTTTTACTTATTATGCATCTTATGAGATTAGATGGAGCTATGGTTGTGAAAATGATGATTATGACAATACGATTGGATGGTTCAACCTTAGATAGAAAAATACAAGATTTATAAAAGAGATATTAATAAGTTGTGAGAATTACTATTTCATGATTTTTCATGTGTTTTATGCATTAAGTTTATTTATTTTTATTTACTTATTTTATTTTATTTTTGTCTCATATTGTGATGTTTCAAATGAAAATGGTTAATTATCTTCCTTATTAAGTAGGAAACTCTCTTTAATATGTGTGAAAAACATAGTGGTATTACCTATATGGATATGTTGTGAACATAACAAACATAGTTGAATAAAATAAAAATAATGGCATGATAACTATAGAAAAATTGATCTTTATTTTAAAGTGATGCCAAACACTAACTTAGCAAGATGGAAAGTGTGGTGAACCAAGTATTGTTGAGTTCTAAGAAGATGGAGTAATATATCTAAGCTAATATTGCACATCGTCTAGTGATTTCTTTTACTTATGCAAGTGAGTGGATATCTTCAAAATTAAGAAGCAAAGTGAATATTATTTTAAGAAAATATCTAGAATGTATTTAAGTGTATTATTTTTTTCTATAAAATGGTGAATTTTGTAAAAGTGTATTGTGTTATGACTTGTGAAGCGAAAAAACTAGTAAATGTGATGTGCCCCAATTATGAGATACGAGGTATCGATCTTGGGAGAAGGGTGAGGGGATGTCATGTACGATCCCCTATGTGTACCCTTTGTGATGGTCTTTATGTAAGCTAGCTAGTTGTGAGTTCAAATGAATGTGTTAAGTGTATAAGTGTGTCTATTAAATGAAATGTGATGTATTCCTTTCTGTTAGTTTTATTTGTATCTTAAATGTGTACCCCTAGCATTTGGTTCCCCCCTTATGGGAGTGTGACACCAGCTAGTGTAAATAGGGGTTGAGAGGCACATGTTCTCCCATTGGGAAATTATGAGCTCGAGGTGTTTTCCCTAATCCTGATAAAGGATCTATGTCGAGTCATTGTAATCCTCCCATGGATGTTGATCATGGCCTACTCCCCCACATACAAGAGCCACAGTTGTTGGTTCATAGTGCAAACCTATTCCTTGATGTTTATTACCCATGGGTAAAGGATGGAATTACATGGACCACCAATGATTCATATTTATGTAGTCAGGGACCATCAATGACTCAAATTCATGTGGTCAGGGACCACCAGTGATGCATATATATGTGGTCAGGGACCACCAATTATTCATATTTATGTGGTCAGGGACCACGGGATTATTGCATGCTATTATACTTATGTGGTTAGAGAACCACCATTCCCCTCCTCCCCTTAGGTGGCTTATCAAGTCACATGGTGCTTGTAATGTGCAATTTTATTGTTGGAATATGAATTATTGGTAATTCTTGATTGATGTTTTGTTTTATTATGTGCCAGCAATGTGGAATTTTCTATTTATTGTATTAGGCTATTTAGCCACTTGAAGGTTGTTATAGTCCAAATTTCCTCAAGGACTTATTTAATTTCATTTTTGAATTAAGATTGGAATGTTGAAATGTAGCTACAATTGATCTTTATTTGGTTTTTCTTTTGATTTTATAAGTTTATGTTTTATTGAAATGTTGGTTTATGATCTTATGATTTCTCGACTTGAGGCTTTCTTAATGTTTTCTAACTATTGGTAAGTGTGGTGTAATGTGACATATGTAAACTGCCATATCCCGGGGCGTTCCCTGGCAGGTCGTATAGGGGAGTAGATGCGTTGGGGAATTATTTTTGAAAGGGGTTGTGAATGGGACCGGTATGGGACAGTCATTAATCCATTCTTCCCCTCATTCTATGATTATTCTTATCTATATGGATGAGTCCTTAGAAAAGGGCCTTGAGTGGTATCCAAGAATATCCATCCTTGTAAACCCCATTGAGCCTTGTGATGTGAATTATGTGTAATTTTTGTGAAGTGTGGGTAAATTTGTAAATAAATTAGATGTGGAAATACTTGATTGATATGTGAGAAAGAAAGTGAAAGTTAAAATTGAGACTACTAGTTTTGGGACATGAATTGATATTAGAACAAAAATATTTTCTAACATCATGAGTGATGTTTATGATGCGAAAGAGAACCTTGAAGGGTATCTAAGGATGTTAATGTATTGGATACATATTGATTTCAAGAATATTAACTACATCGATGACTACTAACTTTTGTTATAATGTGACTATATTGAATAAATGTTCTATGGTGGAAAATTTTGTTCTAAGCATTTAGATGCTTGATTCATGAAAGGGATTAATTTAATGTCTGATTAATGGTTGAATGCTATGATTTCTTCAACAAGAATGTAGAGTAATATATATTATAATAGATGTATTTGCATTGCTACATTGAGATTTATTTTCTTGACCTTAACAACTTCCAGGAGGAAGTCTAAGCTAAGGGGAGGGGATTGTAAGACCCTGCCTCGTAGGTCCTTAATACAATCCTAATTTGTTATATGCCTTCTTGAATTGATGATTAGATATATTATGGATGATAAATAAGGTGATCTTTTGGTGATATTCTTGCATTTAATTTTAACATTTTGTTTATTGTCACTACCATGAAGCTGGAATGCACTCATATATTGTGAAAAGCTAATTGAAATTTTAAATGGATTATTATATAGCTATAAAATATTTAGTTAACAAATTTATGTGATCAAATTGTTACTTATGATTGTGTTGGTATTGTGCAAGAAGGTAATGGTGTTAGCATGGGAAGGGTGAACCATCGAGAGAAAATTAAAAGACTCTTCTTGAGGGTATAAATTTGACCCCCTTGTAGAGCTTAGAAAGAAATAAAGTTAACATGTTGAAGTGGTGAGGGTTGATATTAAAGGAATAATTTATTTTGGATTTGGGAGGGTATTTGATAATGTTTCATGTGGGTGTAAGTGGGGTTAGGGGTTAGGAACCCTTATCCAAATTTGAATTTCGGATGGGTCCTTAAATAAGCATTTAAAGAGGGTTGTTGGTCAATTTCCTTGGTTCGGATGCAAAAAGAAACCTCCTAGGGTCTATACCATAGTGGTAGGGGTTAAGCGGGCATATAATAGTGCCCCAATGACATGATTTGACCCCTAAAAAGTCCTCATAATGGAAAGTAACGAGTTTTGAAGAAAGAATGGGATGGGAAGATGGAGGGGTTGTCCAAGTGCATGATTCCTCTTTAATATGGAAAAGACTCTAATTGATGGAGGTAGGTACACTCCACACTTCCCCATCCAAAAAGGTTGCAAGTTGAAAATCCTATATATCTTGGAGAGGAAGGAAGAGGAGGGTGTTACCCACTTCTCCTCTTGGAGAACTTGAGTTGAGATGGCAGAAAGGATGAGAAGAGAAGAGTAGTCCACCTCTTTGGAATGACAGTGATCAAGATTGCTTGGCTTGGGGAGAAAGATGGATACAAGAGTTTAGTCCGTTCATCTAAAAGAAAAGAGAGAAGTTCTTTCTTTTCCACTTACCCTTGTTATTGGTTAAAAATAAGTGACATGTTGTATGGATCATGGCTGAAAGTAGACCATAGTGAATCTAAATGCATGAATTTGTGCTATGTTAGTTTAATCCCCTTGTAAAAATATGGGCATACTCTAGTATCATCCTGGAGCTAAAATAATTCCTTGCTCGGCGGTATGGCTAGAGCCCATGAGGCTCCATGATGCCATTACGGTAGGGTGGAGAGCAAGACCTTGTTTATGAGTTTGTAAGTCATTTGCTTCCTCAAATGGGTTTCATATTTCTTAACGAAGAAAAGAAAAGAGCAAGTCTATATGAAATGGTTTGTTATTTATTTCAGTCCTACATAATTTGGTAAGGATGAAAGCTTAAGTAAAACATATTTTGTTGTAAGTTCTATTGTTTGGGTAAAAGAAAGATTTTCATGTAAGAAAAGAAATATGTTATCTAGAAAACCATTTATTCAAGTTATATACAGAATACAAAGAAGATATATTATTTTGACAGCATCCTCTCAAATAATAGAGAATTTAAATCAAATAGAATTTGTTTATACTTCTTGGAAATCTGATTATCATGATATTTATCACTAAGCAATGGCAATCAAATGATTAAGGTTTCAATGAAGTTTTAGTGGTAAGAATACATTATGTTAAATGAAAAATGTACAAGTTGCACAGTAACAATAAAAAAACAAAAAAAAACAAGTGTATTACTATATGACCTTCCCAGGATCATATAAAAATCTTCACATAAGAAAGAAGACTGGGATAATAGTATTTAAATGGGTGCAAAACTTATAAGAGACAAATTTGAGAATGTTTAGTCTCCCTCATTTTAAGACGTTAATACATGTCTCATTTAACCCATGAGTACATCATACAATAATACACATGATCTACTACTTTTCCTCGGTAAAAAAAATAAAAATGACTTGATATAGTCTATGGTTTCATTAGATAAACCAGGAAAGAAAATTTTTATTATGTGGATAAATTATACACATACTGAGTAGTAATAGTTAGATCTATTGGAACGTAGGCTCTTATTGTAGTTCTATTTTCTTTTACATTGACTTGCTTATGCAAATAAATAAATAAAATGGAAAAATAAATGAATAACAAAGCTAATCAGAAGGCTGATGTTTGGTAGGGTAGGGAACACCTCTATGATATTTAACAAGCTTCTTTCCTTGGTATATATAACCATCAAATCTGGTAATCTTATACCAGCAGAATAAATAAATAAATAAATATATATATATATATATATAGATAGGCATCAATAAAATAAAATGTATGTTGTAGAACCTATGTAGTCTTTGGCATCATTGTTTCTCTTCCTTGCACAGACATACACCAGTTTATGAAGGATGGGTATAGAGGCACGAATTAGGAATTAAGCCAACACTTTGGGCGAATGCACACTTGTGGATTCTTTTCTAAAACAATGAAAACTAACGTTAGCAATTAAAAGAAAAAGAAGAAGGAGAAGAAGGGCACAATGAGAATAATAAATCATAGGATCACAGCTATCATTTCCTATTTCCCCTATCGTATGGACTTGCTTATCCCAAAGATTAGTTTCCTTCAGAGAAGCTGTTTTCCACAGAATGAAGCGCTACAATATTTAATCTCCTTTCACCCTGCAATTTCTTCCTTTCCATCACCAATGAACTCTACTAATCTTAATCTCTTTAAACTATTTTCATTTCCTCATAGTGATGAGTTTTACAGTGCATTGTATTTTTGCAAACTTGAGCGTGGGTTAAATATAGTAACACTATCCTAGAATGTTGACTTGGGTGGGTATGCTATAGCTACCTTGCAAAGCATGGCCAACTTGCAAATCTCTACTCCCACGTCTCAACCTAACTATTAAATTCCTTGTTATTCATGAGGTGATAAGAGTATGCCCCTATCATATCATCCTACACTACTTACAAGAGAAACTTGTAATTTTCACTCTAACCACTATGCACCATAAATGTTGGTTAATAAATGCCTCCAACGGTACTCTTATTAAATTATTCTAAAAGTAAAATACAAGTAGAGAAAAATGCGAATAAACTAATCATGTAGAGGACACATGGATACATAAGCTAAATTTTCAAAAGCTTCTGACACCCAATAGAGGGCTTCCTTAGACCATAAATGATCGTGTTTCCCTTTCTTGGATTTGAATACTGTGTTTTGTTATTCCCTTACGCAAGAGGTGCAGCTTGGAGTTATGTTGCTTGGTTGTATCTCTTCTTAGGAACGAAATGTACGAACATTTTGACTACATAAAGGTCAGAAGTTTATTTTGGGATTTGATTTGATCCACCTCACAACTGTGCATTTGGCTCTGGTAGCTTACACTCTAGGAAGTTATTGTAGAAAATCCTGAGATGATGTGAATGAGACTATTTTCCATTATGTTTTATGGCTGAATGAGGACCTTAATAATGAGCAAGGCTACTGTATAAATCTACGCAACAATGACAGCTACAATTGGTGGTCTTGCACCTATCCTTAAGATTTTATTAATGGGTGTAACTTCAAGAGCCATTGAAATGGTTTAAAGCATCTGGAAGTTGGCATAAAGTTTGTTTAAAGAAAAGAAAGGAAACTGATTTAAAAAAAATGCCAGTCTGAGTCAAAATATCAAGAATTTTCAACGACCTTTATTTCTTGTCAATTAATGACTGGATTCATCGAAGCAATTTACATCTGCCATCACAAAAATTTAAAAAAATGAATAAACTTTTTATCTATGTTGTTATATATATATATATATATATATATATATATTTGAAGGGTCAGTATTATTCTCGAATGCCTCCCTTTGCGCCCATAATAATAAATAAAATGGTACTAAGAGAAACACTGCAAATTCCAAATCATTGCTTCTTCTTGTTCCTTGCTCACCGTTGCCAAAGGAGTATGTGTGGCACACCCATGAACTGGTTAAAGTTTATTCTTTTATTTCTCTTGATGGCTAGCGTATTGAGCCAAAAGCAAAAAGAATAAAATCAGGTTTTAAAAAATACGTTAGGGATCCCTTATAAGAAGGTAGTATTTTTAAAAATAAAAAGAGAAACTTAAAGTTTCATTTTATTCTTATATATATCGTGGGACCTTTCTTTAAAGAAAGATCCTAACTAACTTAAGATTAATTATTCATTTAACTTTATATTATTTACCCATAAAAGTAGGTAAGTATATTTATATGTATAAACTAATTTAATTTCAAATTATGGAATTTTTCATATGATTATTTAATAAATAATATAAACCAATTTTAGTTAAGGATTTTATCATAATATTATTTAATAATTAATTAATAATGTTAATAAAGAATTATACATACAACATGGTTATTTATAGCAAATAGATTATTGAGCGAGGGTATTGCATTCCATTGCAATATTTGAACTATAATTTGTTATTAGTTCTAAAAAGATTTTAGCAATTTGTTGAATATATTATCTTATAGATATTTAATCACTTTTCTATAGGTCGCATGCCTTATTATTCCTTATGTTCAAATTTTGTGGGTTGTGTAGTTTAATAAAATTTGACTCCATAAATTTGTTATAGTGTAAAAGGTTACCTAATATGTTTTATTAAATAGGTCCTCAAAACCAAACCCTATTTCTTGAATACCCTTATTGATAAAGTAATATTTGAAAATAAAGAGGTTATTTTCAAATATAAATTTTTACTCAAAAAGAATAACTCCATAAAATATAGTGGGACTTGTGGGAGGTGTCTCTAAATGAATCACCAAATAAATTTGGGGTGGCTCTGGAGACCCACCCACAAAGCCTGATTTCGCAGACATATTTCTAGGACCCAACTCCACCACTGCTAAATGATGTAACTAACAAGCTCCATGTTGTTATAAATAGCCCCTAGAAATCCTCCCACTCGAAGTGCATATGGATATATATATATATATATATATATATATATATATATATATATATATATATATATCTGGTTATATGTGTTTTTTTAAATGTGTTGATGAAAGGAAAATTCAATGCATATATATACTTAGACATTTTAATTCTTTCTATTGTATATTTTATTGTTTCCATTAAAAAAGATGAAGGAAATGGGGAACAACATATACAAATTTCATTTTCTTGTATAATATGTGTTAGAATAATAATTATTTGCTACAAGTCATTTTACATGGGGTTTTTGCATAAATGATTTCTCTATAATATTTAATGCCAACCAATGTAGCTCAAATCTACAATTAAGCCTATGGCGTTATACAGATTTTGCACAAATTATTGCATCATATAATCACTGTCATAACCTAGAGAAAATATGATGAATTAAATATGGAGAATAGAAGGGGAAAAGGATAAAAATCAAGAGTCTCTTATGGAGATGTAGGGAAAAGAATCCCATGGAAAAGAGCGTGTCATAGGGATTTTGAAAGACATAAGGGAAAAAGACTACCGTGAAACATATTGATACAAGCCAAATGAATGGAAAGCCACATTAAATAGAACTCCCAAAGCCAATAGGTACCTCAAATCTATGCAAAATGAGTCCAACCCCACAGACTTAATTGAAAATTGAACCTATTACTTGGCACTAAATATTATAGACAAATAGAGAAATTGTAAAATAGCTATTAGAATAACACTTAACACCCACTAAACTAATTTTATGTCCAATATGCCTATGTTTTCATACCAACCCTCTGCATTCATATATATATATATGGGTATGCACAGGATCATGATGGGCCAAAAAGTGGAGATATGATGGGTATCTGTAGGTATGTGGTTGACAACTATTTTTACCCAAAATTGATGAAATGAAAAAGTTTTTTAAATGAGATTCTCAGCTTTCAACCAATATAAATTATGCTTTACTCTAAATTTAATAAATAATTATTATTCATTTTCTATTTGAATTATGACTAAAGTCTTGATTGATAGGCTGATTGAAAAACATCTATAGCTTTCAAACGGTATCACATATTTTGAATCTGAAACACGGGTCACATTATATCCTTAATATACTATAGGATTAAAAAAATATTGAATTTCATGACGTTTTGACCAACTTAAGGTGGTCAAACGTACGAGGTTTTTATATTTTTTATAAGTTGTAATAAAAAATATTACAAAAAAATATGCATCACATCAGGACATGAGTCCTCTACTTGTATATAAAATCTTATAAAAAAATATTATCATTTTATTGTGGTTAGGGTGGTCAAACAGACACCTACTTCTTATTTTTTCCCAGAAATTTAAGTACTACTGCATTGAAATTTCAAATTTTCACCAAATAGATTTAAAAAAAAAAAAAAACCTAGTATTTTAGAAACTACATTCAATTTTCTACAGATTCTATTCTTACATATTTTTTAAATAATATAGATAACTTATTCAATTTTTTACATCAATTTTCCTAACTCTAATTTTTCTAAATTTTTTTGCCACTTAAGGGCCTATTTTTTCCATCATGATCCTGCACATACCCATATATATATATATATATATATATGCAATTACTCCTTTGTTAATTTGTAATCACTCCTATGTTAATGGCTATAATGCCAAAGTCCCATAGAGATAACTTTAACAATAAACCAAAGGTGATAAAATTACTAACCCCACCCATATTTTTTGATGAAAGAAAGAAGATTTAACTACAATTGCTCCTATGGTAACGACTAAAAATTTGTTACAGAGGGCTTTAAACATAGGAGGTAAAAGGAATATGATGAAACATATCCATACAACATAGATGAATGCAAAGGCACATTAAACAAAAATCATAAACCCAATAGGTAGCACTAATCTGCGCAAAATGAGTATAACCCCACACACTTCATTGAAAATTTGAGCTACATCACCTGACACTAAATATTATAGAAAAATAGAGAAATTGTAAAAGAGTTATTAGAATAACACTGAATAGCAAAAAAACACTAACCCTAACCATATTTATTTGATGCAAGAAACAAAATTTAACTACAATTTCCCCACCTGTAAAGAGCAATAATCTCTTTCAAGTCTCGAAAATGGGTATAACACCAAAGATAAAAACATATAACAAGAAGACATTATCAATAAATTAATCATCTATGCAAAACACCCATGTAAAAATTTGTATAATGCCATAGACTGCATTCAAAATTCCAATTGCATTAGCTCACACTAAATATTATAGAGAAATACAAAAATTATAAAAGAGCTATTAGAATAACACTACACAGCCACGAAACTAATTTTATCTCCAATATGTTTATACTTTCATACTAACTCTCTGCATGTATATATGCAATCACTCCTATGCTAATCTACAATCACTCATATGTTAATGGGTGTAATCGCAAAGATGCACAAAGATAACCAAAACAACAAACAAACTTGCCAATAAAATTACTAACCCTAACCATATTTTTTGACGGAAGAAAGAATATTTAACTACAAGTGCTCCTATGGTAATGGGTACAATGCCAAAGAAACACACAAATAACCATAAACAATAAATGAAATATTCATAGAGATAACACACAATCACTCCTATGTGAATTTGCAATTGCTCGTATCTTAATGGCTATAATGACAAAGATGCATAAAGATAACCAAAACAACAAATAGAAGCTGATAAAATTACTAAGGTCCTAACCATTTTTTTTTATAAAAGAAAGAATATTTAACTTCAATTTCTCCTATGGTAATGGGTGCAATGCCAAAGATACACACATATAACCACAAACAATAAACAAAAGATTCACAGAGATAACTAAAACAATAAACAAAGCTCAAAAAAAAAAATTGCTCCTATGTTAATCTACAATTCCTCCCATGCTAATGGGTATAATGCCAAAAATGCACAGAGATAACTAAAACAATAAACCAATAGCAAAAAATTTATGAACCCTAACCATATTTTTTGACGAAAGAAAAAAGATTTAACTATAATTTCTCCATCCATACAGAATGATAATGTCTTACAAATCTCCAAAATGGGTATAATTCAAAAGATAGAAACACATAATAAGAAGACATGAACAGTAAATTAATCATATATATAGAATACCCATGCAAAATGACACCATATAGATGCACAGAGATAACTAAAACAATAAACCAATGGCAAGAAAATTACTAACCCTAACCATATTTTTTGATGAAAGAAAGAAGATTTAACTACAATTTCTCCATACATACAGAGTGATAATCTCAAGTTGAAATCTATAAAATGGGTATAACACCAAAGATAGAAAGATATCACAAGAAGACATCAACAATAAATCAATCATCTATGCAAAATACCCATGTAAAACGACTTACAGATTCCAGAGAACAATAGTTCATCAATTTTTTGAATAGTTTGCTATCAAACCAGCCACAGAGCCAAAGGTGACAATTTTTACAATAGTCTGCTATGAAACCAACACCACAATGGATTTTTTGACAATACAACTTAATCAAAGTATACTTTCCCTCAATGCAACACTCAATATTGCATTTACTTCATCCGCCCACATTTACTACCCCTGCCTCCATCATATAAAAACAAAAAAATGCATTAACATTCCCACGATTAAACACTTATGTTTCAGCTTCCACATATCGAGGACACCAACTCCACCACCGCCAACCCACATAATTCCCAAGCTCCACGTTGCCACAAAAAAAACACGGTCTACTCACCGTTGGCCTGGATATCTCTGGCGCCGACAAATCCAATTCACGACTGGGCTGACGAAATTCCCAGTCGAAACTTCAAACAAAATAGCCTATTGGCTAATTATAAAAAAATAATTAATTCTATAGTAAATGGGCATGAATTCTCATTAAATATTTATCATTTATGATGACTTAATGGTTGACATTAATGATAATTGGGGGGTTTTTTAGGATATGATTTTATTTATTCGATAAAATACTACCTTAAGAGAAAATTAAGTTTTAGAATTTGTTACTTTTTTATGTTAGACATTTTCCATATATAATCTTCTATAACTTGAGCCATCCTTTTAATTACCAGTTCATGGACAATAAAAATTAGATTTGGGAGATTGATGGACAAAAATCATCTTATTATATGAAAGTAATCTCATCCATAAATTATAATATATACTAAAGGTTATCTTTTATCATTCTAGCAAGTACTTGTATGCTATTTATTTCAAATATTCAGCTAGATTTTAATAAAGAAATTATGATCTATCCTACGTATGATTGTTTTTATTATTTATGTAAATATATCACCAAAATATTTGTCTTTAGTTCATCAAAACACTATCAAAGATTTGATCCTACTAGTCTATAGGGTAAATAAAATAATTATCTGATTCCTAGTGAAATTTAGAACAAATATCAAATGAAAGAGCAACCAAAATTTAAGAAAGTCCTTGAATAGGAACAAAACTAATTGCCAGCACAAAACAAAAATAAAATTTAATGAATATAGAAGATAAGAAGAAAAATGAATTCATCAAGACAATGTAATTGATGAATAATGGGAAACATCAAATCATTGATTTGCTTAACCAATTTTCTAGAGTTCCAATGTAAATCATGTGATTTTTTATATGGGTTTAATGGAAGCCAAGGACAATAATCTAACCTAATATTTAGGATCACATATCTAGAATAGCTAATGGTTCTATGCTACCCAAAGTCATATTTTCTAGAAAGAAATGTAAATTCAAAAAATAGAATCTATAGATCAGCATAAATAGTATTTGATAACTCTCCATGTTAATTATGGAGTAGAAATTAGTGAGTTATTAATTTTGTATTTATTTTATAAATTTATGCACTTTAAAGTTAAAGAATAGTCCTAAGAATGAGAGGGGGAAAAATAAAAATAGGATGATAAGTATCTCCACCACTAGTTAGGATAGCTCATAGTTTATTTATTTGATGGATTCAACTAGTGTTTGACCCATACCTAGATATGAAAATTAAATACTTACATTTCAAAGTTTGATGTATGAAGAATAGGCAATCAGATGTTTTACCCTTTGATTGAAATGGGAAATCCATTAATGGTGGTACCATGGACCAATTACTGAATTTTATAGCCTTATCACCACATATTATGAGTTTTGATAGAGGTTGATTAATGGATTCAAAATGTGAAGGATATTGAGATCCATTTGAAAGAATTAGCATAGTTGAATAAAATTAGTTTATAGAAAACTATATGGTTATTTTTTAGAGGCTTTAAATAATTGGGATTTATGTTTTAAGATACATACTCATTGTTCTATTTATTGAAGGTTTCTCTCAACCTTTGAAATTTGTAGTTATATATTTTGATCATCATTTCTATAAGAAGTAATCAAGAGGGATTTAACATTTGAGCCATCAATAATATAAATAAGTTTTCATCTAAATAACCAGCCTTTAGTTAGTGCAAAGATAGTTTCTAAGAGTATGGATCTCTTTTTTAATGCTATAAATCCATATCACAACGACTTACAACAAAAAGGATGATTATTCCAAGAATAAAGTCCAAAGAAAGAACTTATGTTTTTTATGCAAGGATCCATGCATGCTTAGTCATTGATGCATTTGTAAGGGCCAAATCAATTATATTTAAGTAGCAGATAATGATATATATTTTATATAACTTGATCTAAAATCAACTATAAGGGAGAATGAACCTAAAAATATCCATGATGGAAGGACAATAAGATATAGAGTTACAAATATTTCAATAAAATGATATATCATCCATTAAAAAAATTAGGAGTGTTATATAGAAACTAGACCATAGTGCTTATTAATATTACTAGGAATACCCATAATTTCAATGATTAAGGGTTGTTAGTTAAGTAGGATTAAAATTTTAGGACTTTGAAGGATCAAATGTCATTTTATTGATGGATTCACCACTCCATACATCCAAAAAAATAGGTAAACTCTACATGGACATGAAATACTATAAGGTACGTGACAATTATTATGTTATTTGATTAAGAGAAACTTACATAATTTTAGGTGTACAATGGTTGTATTTCCTTGGTGAGTTTTCATATAACTATAAATTTATAGAGCTAAATTTAAATATATACGAAAAAATGTGGTCTCAAAGTAATTTTTAATGAAATACAATGAGTGGTTAAAATTAAAATAATGGAGAATATTTTTAGAAGGAATTTAAAGTTAATTAGGAAACAACTTGTTTGGTGATTCCTACAAAACTATCCATGCGTAAGAAATATTTCTGTCATGTTGGTATTTAGAATATTATGAATAAGAATAGTATGGAAATATGTGATTTGTCTCCAAAGTTAAGAGGTGATAGAGGTATCTACCACATCATAGAGTTAGTCACACTCTAAAATAGTAATAAATATTCTTATAAAAACCTAATAATGTAAACATAAGAGACAATGAAAACTATAAAGGATCTTTTAGAAATGGGTCACTTCAAGTCTAGTTCTATCGCATTTACTTTATTCATAATTCTAGGTGAAGAGGAATTATGGAACTATGTTGATGTGTTTTGAGTGTAGAGATTTGAAGAAGAAGAACTCAATAGTGAAGGCATGCATAGAGGTTTCCACCAATGAAATAACCTTGAAGGATTGAGAAGAATGTGAAGTTAGATTTCTTTGATAACCCTAGTTACCCAAATCTGAATCCAAATGAAATATGGGGAAAGAAACAAAAGTGTTATTTAATAACTCTATAACAAGAGAAGAAAATTGTCACCACTTTATCAATACCATGGATGAATATGATATGGAGTATGAAGATATAATGATGAAATTATTTTTAGAGTTACAAGAGGAAAGTCTAAATAAAATCTAAAAAGTCTTCTTGATGATAGTATTTCAAGATGTGGCAAGATTTCATGAGGAATTTTAGTCACAATATGGATACTATTGACCCTAAATTTACCATCCATAAACTCGTAACTTGTAAAGTAGAAAAAGAGATCCTATATCTAAATAATAGATTAACTAGGATTAACATTTTTTCTTTGACTCCTCATTTTAACACCAACCAAATAATTTTGGATGATTGGTTAGCTTCCACAAGGGAGAGCCAATCTCCTAAGGTTTGGTCCTTTCGAGTTTCAAAGAGGAGAGCTTTATGTGTGTTTAATAATCCTATTTGACATAAATCCTAGATTTGAAAAAATGTAATTTATCGCACAAATAAAATTGAAATTTGTTTGAGAAATACATATTTGGAAAGTAGTGAGAAAGAGGAATCTATGCTTAAAATTTGAGCCTCAATTGTAAGGTCAAGCAAGTATTCACCCTAGACTAGAAATGTGACATTTTAGGGTCTATAAAATTTAGATGACAACTTACAATCTATACTATATTTTGAAGAAAATATTCTTCCAAAGTACATCAAAAGTTAATAAATCCCCTTAAAAGGTAGTTGTCTCTTAAATAAAGCTCAACCTAAATATACTCAAATACTAAAAATAAATTAAATTTTGAAGAAAATATTCTTCCACAAAGATTGAACTAAGCCCACTAGGGGGTTTAAGTATAATGTTCACAATTAATTTTTAGAAAAATGTAGTTCAAAAATAAAATGCATACATGCACTCTCTTTGATCTATATAATAATTTTTAAAATACTTTTTCCCTAACAAAAAATAATAGTTGAATAGTTGAATACTTTGCCAATAGAAAATATGGAATTCATGAATATAATATGAGGCTTTTTAGTTTAGAATTAAATCATTCAATAGTCCATGAAGGATAGCAAGGAAATATTATAGTGCACATACTCAAGAAATATAATCTTAGGGATGATCTTGGTAGTTTTTTCAATAACATGAACGTATAATGTCCTCTTTCCCAAATAAAACCACCAATAGTCAAAAAAAACTTAATAACCACACACATGAAAGGTGTTTCTTAAATAATCTCTAACTTCATCTTTCTCCATGTGATCTCCAATTGGTTGTATTAGCTATTACGTAGAGTCAATATTTGATCCCTTTCTACCTTATTTCCCCACACCTTTTGAAATCCATCCCACCTAAAAGAGAAAATATTTTTAAAAACATATAAATAAGGAAAATATAGGTAACTCATCAAAAGGAAGGAAAATTTCCTTTATTTTGTTCATGAAAAGAGGAGAGAGATGCCCATTTCAAACACCATTAACTTTTTCATTACTCCGCATTACATATCAATTATTCTTATCCTCTATAATGTAAAAGTGTCATAATGGATCCATTCTTAAATGGACTCCATAATAATAGCACCACTCACCCATTCCAAAATGTAAAAAATATATCTATATACTCACATTTGATGTTAATATAGAGAAACAAATAGCTACACGATAATAAATATACACATATCCATAATAAAGTTAATTTTTATATATTTAATTGCATGGAGATGTTTGTTAACATTATAACCCTCTTGGTTGATAATGATGAATGTAATTATATGAAGTTTTAAATATTAAATATTAAATATTAGAATAGTTTATTGCAACTATCTTTTGACAACACCTAACATGCTTCAAGATTTATCTATCATGTATCAAAATACATTCATATTATTGACTCCCATATGTGTATGAGGTTATTGATTCACTAGGTTTGACTGCCATGCACAATCTACCATCCTCTATTGGATGATGCCCTCCCTCAACATGTCATGACCGAGAAAATACTTTTTGCATTCACCTTACATCAATACTGTAGACACCCAAATTTGATCACTCCCATATGATCAAATTTACCTCTTTATTCATCAATTCTGTCAATATTAATTTATTTAATTAATATTACACTTCCCACATGAGACTCTTAAAGTATTTAATTTAATAATTAAACACTTTATCTGGTGCCTTTATCCTCTCTAAATTAAATAAATACACCAATTTATTTAATTTAGTCATTCTAATCTTTTGAATTAAAATCAATTTAAAATTCTTCTTTTCTCCTTCCTTGTCACATCCTCCATAATCCATCACTAATTTGAATTAATTTAATTAATTCAAATTTAGGGTGTGCATCCTCTTAATCAAGGATTAATGTCACATCCTCCTACATTTTCCACTTGTCTCTAATGTCCCATTAATTATCATAATCAAGTATTTGCACAACTTTAATCAAAGTCATTAACCACTTTTAGCACCACTTTTTAGTCAATCTTTCCATTTTTCCATTTTGGACATTGACCCTCTTTCCCATGAGAATTTTTAATTCTCATTTATTCATCCTATGTCTCTCTCCTCCCCATGTGAATTTTTAATTCACATTTTGTCTTTCCAAGGCTTCTAGAATGTTTGACATGTCACCTCATGCACATGTGACCAATTCCCACCTTTTTGGAAACCCTCTCTTATCCATTAGATTCTCCTATGAATGTGAATTTTTAATACACATTTATTTCTCCAACCTCTTTCTCTTTTCCCATGGAGATTTTTGAGAAATTCCAAAATTCTTCAAGTGTCATTTTCACTCCCACTTGGGGATAAGAAGTTCCTTTTTAAAGAAATCTTCTCACTCCCCAAGGTACTTGGAAGGTACTTGTCCTTCCTCCACATCATGTACCTCTCTTCCACATCACCTACACATCATCCTACCTTTATCCACTTCACAATCCACATGTCAAGATGTGAGGGCTTGTGAGTCCTCAACTCACCTTAGCCCTTCATCTTGCCCTTGTTGGATAAATCTCAACCATTGAATTCTCTAGAGAATTCAAGTTTCTCTATAAATACCCCTTCCTCTAAGGAATTTCCAACACTTAGCCATTTTGCAACTAAATGATGCCATTTTGTGCAGTCATTTAGTCATCAATCTCATCCATTTTCATTTGCATCCAAGCACATAATCAAATCCTCCATTTAGCCACATCAAGAGCCATCAAGGAGCATACAAATCAATCCAAATCAAGGGCCAACCAAGGAGTTTTAGCTGCAAAAAGGAAGGTATAACCATTTATCTTCATTTAACACTTTCCTCTTTGCATTTATAAATTCCTTAGGCTAATCATGAGGTGTTTCATTATGTTTTCCATTGCATTTTAATTACTTAGAATAGGTTAAATATTTTGATATCACATTTCTGGCACGCTCGGTGGGACCCACAAGCGGGTTCCTATATTTCACGTTTGATGTTAAGTTTTTTGCAGGAATACGTAACAGTGGGGTGACTATGCCCCTGATTTTTTCGTAGTGGGGCGACTACGCCCTGATTTTCTGCGACTACACCCCTGATTTTCTGCAGTGAGGCGACTACGCCCCCCTGGGCTGAAAATTATTTTTGGCTAACACTTTTTCTGCAGTGAGGCGACTACGCCCCCTGGGCTAAAAATTATTTTTGGCTAACACTTTTTCTGCAGTGAGGCGACTACGCCCCCCTAGGCTGAAAATTATTTTTGGGTAACACTTTTTCTGTAGTGAGGCGACTATGCCCCCTGGGCTGAAAATTATTTTTGGCTAACACTTTTTCTGCAGTGAGGCGACTACGCCCCCTGGGCTGAAAATTATTTTTGGCTAACACTTTTTCTGCAGTGAGGCGACTACGCCCCCTAGGCTAAAAATTTTGTGCTAACACTTTTCTGCAAAGGGGCTACTATGCCCCCCCTAGGCTGAAATTTTGTTGTAACACTTTTCTGCAGAAGGGCGACTATGTGCCCCCTCGGCTAAAATTTTTGTGCTAACGCTTTTCCATAGTGAGGCAATTACGCCCCTAATTTTTCGCAGTGAGGTGATTATGCCCCTAATTTTCCGCAGTGAGGCGACTACACCCCTGATTTACTACAGAAGGGCGACTACGCCCCCTTGTCATCGCGAAGCAACACATTTTGAAAGGTAAAACTGTCATTTTGGCTTCGGTTTTTTGCTATTTTCAGATATTAACCCCCTAACACTGTTCAAGCAAGGATATTGGTGTTTTTTGCTAACTTTTCGTAGCATATTTTTGTGAAGTTGATGAAGAAAGCAGGATAAAACATCTAACATTTGCTTGCAGGGCTATCCGCTCGCTCAAACTTTTTAAAATATCCTTGCTATTTGCCTTAATCTAAGAACATAGTTTAATTAGGGGGAGTAATATTCATTGCTTGTTATGTCTATCTTTTCTATTACCCAAAGGGAACTTTAGCTTATTTTCGCTTTCCCCTTGCACTTCGTGTGAGCTTGGGGAGTAGTTGGAAACAGTTAATGCTTTCTTTCTAATGGGACCTGCTTGGGGATTTCATCATCCCAAGGGACGATTCCAACCACATGTACCGACGAGGTAAATAAAGTGGGAGAGTGAAATTTGTACCCCAATCCAGTCACGTCGTAATTGGTGGAGCGTCGAAGGTAGGGTGATACCTAGATAGACGTGAAGAGTTGGTCTGAGCCCTTCAATATCTCGCTAGGGTTCCTGACTCACACTTGTGATGGGCTGTTGTTCATGGTTGTGCCTCACGTACCAAGAGTATATTGAGGACTCCCTAAATACCTTGTGCATCCTAGATTAAGACCTCTTTGGCCATACCCTTAACACTAATCATAGGATTGTGTTTGCTTGAGAGTGTTTTCTTGTGAGAAACTAGTGAAATTTTTAACAAATTGGCCTTATCATTGTCATTTTAAAGTCCTTGCCATAGTCATTTTCATCAAACCAAGTCCCAAATTTTTCACAGTGGGCCGATTACGCCCCTGGTTTCCCGCAGTGAGGTGATTACGCCCCTGATTTTTTACAGTTGGGAGATTACGCCCCTAATTTTCTGCAGTGAGGCGATTACGCCCCTGATTTTTTGCAGTGGGGCGACTACGCCCCTGATTTTACACAGTGAGGTGATTACGCCCCTGATTTACTGCAGAGGGGCGAATTTTCCCTCCTGAACACCCAAAATCAGCCCATTTGGATCCGTTTAGCCTCTAAACCATCATTTAATCATTCCCAACCATTATCTCATCATCTCAAGCCTCCGTTTCGTCACTCTAAGTCACCCAAAACCTCCATTTGATCTGTTTAAACCTCCATCTTATTATTCCAAACCTTTGTTTAACTATTCTAAGTCCCCATTCATTCTCCACAATCATCTTCAATCCACCCATTCATTTTAATTTCCCCATATTCCATTCAAAAGTCCATACCATCACCTAGCAAACATCATAATTTTACCATTTACATCACCAAACACCACCCATAACCGAACTGCCTCAACCTTGTATTATAAAGGGGTTACCAAAATTGACCATAGCACTTGAATTTGATTATTAGTCATTAACTTCAACCCAAATCAATTTGCTTCCATCTTGAGGTGAATTCATTGTCATAAGTTATCATCCTCGGCCAAAATCAATCCATTTCTATCTTAAGGTGGATTCGGTCCCATGATCATCCTCTTAATCAATCAAAGCTCTAGGTCACTAAGGGTAACTTTCTTTGATTAAACTTAGGGTCTCTCTCACATCTTTCATCATCCAAATCTATCAAAACCAATCATTTGATCAAATTACCCAATCAATCAAATCACATCCATTCAACCAATGCAATCCTATTGATCTTAATAATCCAATCCAATTCAATCAAAATCCAATCTAGCCAATCAAAATCCGATCCCATCAAAATCCGATCCAATCCAATATATCCAAACAAAATTTGATCCAAATCCAAATCCCATCAAAATCAGATCTCATCTAATCACAATCAAATCATTCATTAAAAACATCTTTATAATCCACCCATAACACATTTGCATGCCCATTCAAACTAGGTCACAAGTTAAGAGACAAATGTAACAACAACAAGGTCAAAATTCCCAAGCGAACATGTCCCAAGACCTTAATAACAATACAAATCCCACCAATGGTGCAAATATTGCTCAAGATCCTAACAACGTCCCCCAAGATCCTCATAATGGTACTTCATCACACTCCAACACCGAAAACCAGAACAAATCACCATACGGTGAAGAGAGTATGGCTAATCAACCTGAACTCACACTTGAGGAACATTTTAGTAATCCCACCAATGTGCAAATGACTGATCGTCTGTTTGAAAAACATGGGGAAGAAATTTTGGCCCACCTAATTGAGAAGGGCATCAAACCCCCCTCAGGTGTTGACTTGTCCAAATATAGGAGTACCCCATCTAACGTACTCCAAGGTTCACAAAATGCACCAGAAGGTTCGTACTTCCCCAATGTTCCTCCAGTTGAGGGTTGGCATCAACCTGAATTTGGTAATGCTATTCTCTATCATGTTAACCATCCCCCACATGATCCAACCTCAGTTATGGGAGGTCGTCAAGTGCCTGATCCCAATAATCCTTTTGCCTATGGTATGCCACAAAATGTTCCACAACTTGTGCCATTAACGTTAAGAACACCCCCTCTTTCGAATCAACCTACAATTAACGCCGGGGGCACTCCCTTTACCACATTGCCTCCACCTTCTGGGGCCACACATTTACCATCATCTTCATATACATCTCAACAGCTTCACCAACCCAACATTTCGTCTCAATTACCTCCATAAGGCGCATCCCAGCTGAACATTCTAGGTGGTACCCAACAACCCCCTTTACAAAATGCTTCTACGCTACCTCAGCCATCTCATCAGCAACAACCTATACATAATGCTTTGGTCTCTTCACAACAACCACCCTACCAACCACAAGGAAATCCATCTCGACCTATTGCTCAGACCATATCCCCCTTTCTCGCATCCATTTTGCGTCTGCAGGCTCAACCGCAACACAACATCTCATCTCGACCCATACAACAGTTGACATCACAACAACCCCCTCAACAATACTACTATCACAATCAGCAGCAATTTCACCAACAACCGCTTTATGCAATCTCCCAACAATCACAATAGTACCTTAAACACCAACGAACCAATACGCAATATCCCATCCAAGCTCCTCAACAGCCCACCCGACACTTTTATCAAATAAATCCATACTATACCCTAAAACAACAGCTCCCATATCAACAAAATCCCCCATCTTACCAACAAGGCATGTCATCATCCAACTATCCAAATCCATATTTCAACAATCCGACGCTCTCTTAGCGAGATCCTTTATAATCCTATCATCAATATCCCCTCAACCTGCCACCAGCCAACTCGGATCTATTGGAAATCAAAGCCACTCTGAAAGACCTTCAAGCTAGGGCTGCCAAACAATCATTCAAATTTGAAGACATATGCCCATATCCATTTGATCCCTCCATCTCATTAATCCTGTTTCCTAAACATTTTGAAATACCAAAGTTTGACAAATACAAGGGAAACAAAGACCCTAAGGCTCACTTGTAGGAATTTTACTCCCAGTGTCAAGAGGTCATGCACAATGACAACTATCTCTTGCACCTATTCCCACGAAGCCTGACAAGCCACGCCTTGGATTGGTTCATGACCCTCGGAAAAGGGTCCATAAAAACTTTTGTAGACCTGTCAGAAAAAATTGTATCCTACTTCTCTTTCAATTTGGAGAAGGACACAAACACCTTATATCTCCTCAAAGAGAAACAACGTGAGGGGGAAACCTTTACTAGCTACCTACAAAGGTGGCATGCATTAGCAAGCCGAATGAAGACAGCTCTGAAAGAAAAAGACATGGTCACTCTTTTCATGGAAAAACTCTCATCCCGACACGGCCCATAATTTTAGGTTACATTGTGTCACCACTTTCACGGAGATAGTGGAAAAGGTACCCATCCTTGAACGTGCCCTTGTTGCCAAGGGACACATAAAAATACATAGTCATGATAAAGAGAGGTCATTTGGTGATAAACCACGATTCTGGAACAAGAACAAGAATGTAGTGAATGATGGCATGACGGACACTAAACATGTCCAAGTGGCTAATACATCCCAAAAACAATGACCGCATGTACCTAACGCCATCTCTGTACCACAGGGGACACCTCACCCTCCTCAGTAGTTGAACCAGAATAATAAGGGGAACGCCAAACGTCAGTAAGCTCAATTAGGAGAACCTCTGAGTGTTGTCTTTAATAAGTTATTACAAATCAACTATCCCACCATGTACCCTATCACCAAGCCATTTGACAAGTCCAAACCCAAGCCCGCATGGTTTAAGGAAAATGAGTATTGTGAGTTCCATAAAATCAAAGGACACTCTTTAAACAAGTGTCAGGGTCTGAAAAACTACATCCAAGATCTCATTGATCGAGGTGATATCAAGGTTGACCCCAGTCAAGCTTCGTCGTCCAATTCTCAATTACAGATATATCAAAATGCATTTCTGAACCATAATCAAGGCCCGAGCACATCTAGCAGCAATCCCCAAGAAAACAACACAAATAATGTGAGTTACAAGAATGTACCCTTCAATTACGAGGGTGTTATTCATTACATTGAGCAGGTGGAACCCCGTGTATCCATGATACATGTTAAATCCAAAGACCCTCAGTGTGCTGTTACTACACGACGAGCCCACATCACTGTCCCTACAGCCTCTGCACCCGCCCAATCAACTCCTGTAAGCTCTTAATACAACATCCTTGATCACTTAGGAAAGACCCCTACTCATATATCCATTTTGGATTTGCTTAAGTCTTCCCCTGTACATCAAGAAATCCTCAACAGAGCCCTACAGGAAACCCGTGTGCCAAATGATATCGACCCCACGCAATTCCAAGCTTTGGTGGGACACTTGGCTTTATCCCATCAACTGCACTTCAGCCAAAACAATATGCCAAACATCGATGTCAATCATAATCGCCCCTTACATATCAAAGTCGTGGTTGCTCACAATAAAATAAAAAGGGTCTTGGTAGATAATGGCTCTGCCCTCAATTTGTGTACTTTGAAATTCATAAAACAGGTGGGGTATACTCAAGCGGATTTAAGTAATTAGATCATCACAATCAAAGCCTATGATAATGCAAAAAGAAATTCAGAGGGAATTATCAATCTTCCTATCCAAGTGGGACCTGTGCTTCAATACACTACCTTTCATGTCCTTGATCTGGACTTGCCATATAATCTCCTCCTTGGCTGCCCATGGCTCCATGCTATGCAAGCCATCCCCTCCATGTACCATCAGTGCCTAAAATTCCCCGTCAATAGACAAGAAGTCACCATCTATGCTGACCCCCAACTATTTGAATATTGCCGCTCTTTAGAAGCGTCATTCCCCCATTTACATTATTGTCCTGGGGTTGAAATGGGGGCATCCTAGTCATCATCCACTATCCACCCTCCATCGCGATAACCACTCCATCTTCCACCACTGATCCTATAGTCACCAAAGTACAGATCATTGACAAAGGGTGTGGTGAATACGAAATGCATACTACTCTCAATGTAGCAACCATGCCACCATCACCACACGAGTATGGTCAACCTGCGCATGCTACTCCAAAGGAAGACAAGACTGTCACCTTCAGTGGTAAAAACATCCCTACCACCACTTTCAGATCCCCAGGTGTCAAGATAGATGCACCAGAAGAGGACATAAGCCAATGGGTCTACTGAGAAGAACCCCAGTCGGATCCTCCTCTAAAGGAATATTTTTAGGAAGCCTATCCATGGTCACCCAAGTTTGCAGAAAAGTATAACTACCAAGGAAGGGGCCTAGGTAAAGATAAACAAGGTTGGTTACAACCCATTGATATGTCAAAGCTACCAAAAAACATAGGCATTGGGTATGACAGAAAACATAAAAGCCCTACAACATCATCTAATACTTCCAATAGTGTCACCATGGACAATAGCTCATTGGAAGAAATACCCGAGGAGGAATCCATCATACGTGCGTATGATGACGTCGATCACACCGACCTATCATCCATCTTCGAATGCCTATCCGTCTACACTATTAGCCTATCCCTTTGTCACCCTCAGCTTATTGATTGGGACCTACGTAATAGCACACCTGTCAGTATGTCTGTGGATACATATGTCAACCTTATGGAATTTGGGGGAGGATGAACACTCTAGTAGCAAAAATAAGAATAAGAAAAGTAAAAAGAGGTCATCTGGTGAAAACCTCCCTGAGGCACTTCCTGACCTTGAAAAAGTAAAAATAAAGGACGCATTTGATGGCGAAAACCTCGAAGAGGCGCTAGAAGATGGAGATGTTCATCTTCCCCTTGTGGGAACTCAGTTATCTGCCCGATCATCCATTCTAATTGAAGAGACTCAAGAAGTTAATTTGGGTACTGCTGAAAATCCTAAAATCACCTATGTAGCTAAGTCACTCTCAGAGCAAGAGTATCCGGTCATCGTGCAGCTACTCCAAAAGGGAATCATTAACTTTGCTTGGTCATACTCAAACATGCTAGGCTTAGACCCCACCTTAGTGGTTCATCATTTACACATTCGTCCAGATGCCAAGCCTGTTAAATAGAAGCTTCGCAAGATGCATTCGCAGGTCGTATTATTAGTCAAAAAGGAATTGGAGAAGTTACTAGAAGTGGGTTTTATCAGACCGATTGACTACTCTGAGTGGATCTCCAATATAGTACCAGTGGCCAAACCAAATGGAGACATTTGGGTTTGTACAGACTTCAGGGATCTTAACAAATCCTACCCAAAAGACGACTTCCCTCTGCCTAACATTGACATGTTGGTGGACCTCATAGCAGGACATGAGATGTTATCCCTTATGGATGGTTTCCCCAGGTATAACAAAATTCAAATTGCACCAGAGGACCAACACAAGACCGCTTTCACAACACTTTGGGGTACTTTCTGTTACAATGTTATGCCCTTTGGTCTCAAAAATGTGGGGGCAACATATTAGAGGGCGATGACAGTCATCTTCCATGACCTCATCCATGTTATCATGGAGGATTATGTCGATGACTTGTTAGGAAAGTCCAGAACATGAGCAGAACATCCTACCGTCTTGAAAAAGATATTTGAGCGGTTAGAGCATTACAAGTTGTGGCTAAATCCAAAAAAGTGTGTCTTTGGGGTCACGTCAGGAAAGTTGTTGGGTTTCATATTCTCTCGTAGGGGCATTGAGGTTGATCCTGCCAAGGTAAAGGCTATCCTGGACATGCCACCTCCATGCAATCTGAAGCAGTTAAGAAGCCTCCAGGGGAAGATGCAATCCATCCATCGGTTCATAGCCCAGCTAGCAGATAAGTATCAGCCATTCACTCATCTTCTGAAGAAAGATTCCACCTTCCGATGGAACCAGCAATGTCAAATGGGTTTCGATAAAATTAAGGAATATTTAGCTCAGCCACCGATCTTGATGCCGCCTATTCCAGGAAAACCCCTCATGCTTTACATCTCTGCTACTTCAGTCGTACTGGGGACATTGTTGGCACAACATGATGAGTCGTTCAAAGAGAGGGAAATATACTACATCAGTCAAACATTGGTTGGCTATGAGTTAAATTACTCCCCTATGGAAAAAGCTTGCCTTGCGCTAGTCTTTAGCACACAGAAACTCCATCATTACATGCTCAGCCATCTAGTCAAATTAGTCACGAAAATTGATCCCCTGAAGTATTTGTTATCTAGAACCACTCTGACTGGCCGCATGGCCAAATCGGTCATGCTCCTAAGCGAATTTGACATAGAGTATGTAGAGAAAAAATCCATAAAAGGACAGGTCATAGCTGATCAATTGGTGGAGGCACCATTAGTAGATGCCTACCCGCTAGACACTGAATTCCCAGACTAAGAAGTCTACACAGTTACAGAAGCACCAGCTTGGACGCTATATTTTGATGGATCATACACTCATAGTGGATATGGAGGAGGAATTTTTATAATTACCCCTCAAGGTGACTACATCCCAAAATGATTCAGGATAGCATTCCCATGTACCAACAACATCGCAGAGTATGAAGCCCTCCTCACCGGCCTCCGAATTGCAAAACAGTGGCATATAACTCACCTAAAAGTCTTTGGTGATTCATTATTAGTCATCAAACAAGTTAATGATGAATTCCTCACAAAAGATGATAAATTGTTACCCTATAAATGCATGGTGGATGATTTCAAGAAATACTTCACTTTCATACAGTTTGATCAAATTCCTCGGGTACAGAATAAAGCGGCGGATGCAATGGCCACTATTGGTTCCCTGATTGACATGCCTAAAGACCGAAAAGAATGTGAGTTTCTTGTTGAACAACTTTTAATCCCTGCATATGATATTCCTAAGACTAATATGGTTTGTGATATTGTAGGTCCCGCCTCCCCTTGGTATCAGGACATATAAACCTATCTCCATGATAATATCATACTCCCAGAACTTACATGCAACCAACACAAATCCTTTATTCATCACTCTTCTCGATACATCATTGTTGGTGATATGCTTTATCATCGCGGGTATGATGGAATCCTCCTTAGATGTCTAAATGAGAATGAAGCCTGCACGTTACTAACAGAAGTACATGGTGGTGTTTGTGGAGCTCACTCAAATGGTATGGCTCTAGCCAAAAGGATCCTACGAGCTGGATATTATTGGCCTACATTGGAACATGATGCTTGTGAATTTGTGAAGAAGTGTCTTCCATGCCAACAACATGCAGATTTGATTCATGCTCCAACACAAGATCTTCAGCCCCTCCTAGCACCATGGCCCTTTTCTCAATGGGGTTTCAACTTGATTGGCAAGATTTACCCACCATCAACCAATGGCCATACATTCATAGTTACTGCCACTGAATACTTCACTAAGTGGGTGGAAGCAATACAACTCTCACAAATCATAGGTATCCAAATCTCAAAATTTATCCTTTACCATATTGTCTGCAGATATGGTATCCCATCCACCATCTACTCTGATAACGGAAAACCCTTCAAAAACTAAGCCATGAAACACCTCTGCGACACCTTTCATATCCAGCATCGTTGGTCAACGCCTTATTACCCCCAGGGCAATGGTTAGGCAGAAGCAACCAACAAGACCCTTATTCCCATCCTTAAAATGGTTGTCAATAACACTGGATGAGATTGTCACCTCCATATTCATCCTACCCTCTGGGCATATCGCACATCCATCTGCACCCCAACAGGTGCCACCCCCTATTCTTTAGTATATGGTGCTGACGTCGTCTTGCTAATTGAAGTTGATCTTCCATCACTAAGGATTTCTCTGAAGAATCTTATCAACAAAGAAGATGCTCGTGTTGCATGGCTTGGACAGTTAGAATTATTGGATGAATGAAGAATAAAAGCCTATGATCACCTGCAAGCATACCAAAATCGTCTTAAACGTAATTACAATAAAAAGGTCTATCCTTGAAAATTCCAGGTTGGTGAGCTTGTTCTTAAAGAAAACCAGCGCACTCAACAAGATCGTGATAAAAAGGGAAAATTTGAGGCAAACTGGTTAGGGCCTTATATCATAGCCCCCAAATATGGATCTGGGGCCTACAGGTTGACTACCCTTGAAGGAGAACCCCTTGACGAACCCATCAACATAATACATCTCAAAAAGTTCTACCCCTAAGTCCGCTTAGTAACCCCACCTAATCAAGAGAAAAATTTAAAAAAATAAAAAAAATAAAAATAAATAAAAATAAAATCAAAAAAATCAAAAAAAATCAAAAATAATAAAAAATCCAAAAAAATAGTAAAGGAAAATAAATCTGTCCTATGGTGAAAACCACCTCTTGGTGGCACCTTGGATAAATATGGGTGGTGAAAAACCTTGTAACAGGCATCATCCGTAGAGGGCTTAATCATTATCTACTTGACATCCTAGTTATTTTATGCTTTCATCTGCACTATCATCCTCGCCCACCTCAGCCTAGGCCACTTGGTATATATTGATTGAGCATTGGATGACCCATCTAGCCTATCCCTCATCGTGAGCTTTTCAGTATCCCACTTTGAGCTTATGTCATTCATTCCCTTTGTTGGTTGGTCTGTGTCATCATATACTATCATCCATCGTGTCGGTCTCCATCTAGATCTCATCCTTCTGCATCACTAGTCGAACTACGTTGCCCGTGTGCTTTCACATAGGCAAGGCTGATCATTTGATCTGCCCCCAGGGTATTCTGACCATCGCGTCTTGATCATCTATCATTCGCCTTCATCATCCTCTTTCCGCTTTATCCATGGTCTTTTCATGAACTACGAGGGCTCTGTGCTTTCATGTAGGCAAGGCTAATCTCTGATCGGCCCTCGAGCCCCTAGGTCTGTAGGATGTGTCAGTCTGTGTCCCCATCTGGCCCATTATTCTCAAATAAAATCTTAATATTATCGAAAGATTTAGTTAATGAAAAGCATATGGCGTCAAACTAGGTCATTCTAGTTTAGTATCCATCATCGATCTCAATAGGATGCATCCTTCCTAGCAGACCTCATCGATCCTATCCATCACCCTAATCCTATGGCAAAGGATGTTTTGATTTTAATTGTGATCTTTTGATGTTTTGGAATTTATTTTTCATTTGAGCTCACTATCAACACTTGTCATGGTCACCTTGATTCATCATATCATGGTGTGCTTTGACTAGTTGACATATGGGTTCATCTTGGTCTTTTCTTTGTTGCTACCTTTTTGGTTGTCCCACGTAGTACCCATCAAGATCCATGAGGTCTTGTGTTACACTAGGGAATCCTTGTATGTTTGTGGTTATCCCAATGCCTGGCCCGACCACGGTCATCGTGACCTTGGGGTGTTGGGCTAGCCCCCTTTTGCTTATTGGGTTTGTTTCATGCATTAGATTCCTACTGGCCCTGGTCTTATATATCAGGGTATCCAGTATCTTATGCTATAGCAAATATCAATGCTCCAAAGATGACAACTCATATTAGGATTGCATTTCATCATCTATTGCATTGCATTCACCCTATGATTTTGGTTGTGCAAATACTTTATCCCACTCTTTCCCATTCTTCTCAAGATACTAATAATTTTTGATAGATGCCAAATGACTCCCATTTTCACAATCACTACATACCCACCTTCCATTATCCTGTCAGTTCTTATTGACACTTATGGCCATGTGTTATTTCCTCTAAAATTACAAGAGCATTATTGTATATCAGAGTCATTCTATTAACCACACATACATCGCCACCTACATCACCACATGTTAGATCCATACATACATCGCCACCTGCATCACCACATGTTAGATCCATGCATACATCACCCCCTGCATCACAATGTGTTAAGATCCATACATACACGACCACCTGCTTATATAAAATGGTCATACAAAATCCATCATACACATATATATACATGACAAATAAGTTAACTGGGCATCCATACATATAAATCATCATAGATACAACATGTGTGCATATCATATCACCATGCAAATATCTGCGTTAATAAAATCATCCATATTCCACAAACACATACACCCAATCATCCACATAAGCATCTAATATCATTGACATATGCATAAATAACCCAAAATATCCATCCACATAAGCAGGAAATATCATATACGCATGCATACAATCACCCATCACAAAAGGAAACATACTACATAATGCCAATAAGAGTTGTCCCATGTCATAGTCAAAGTAATATAATGTGTGTCACATGTCCATCATACATCAAAATCTATCATATATCCATAATAAACTACAAAATCCAAAGATATGGAACCTCTCTGATCTCTGTCGATAAATCCTGCATGCTCCACCCTGCATCTGTCAAAAATTCAGTAACCTGTCACCTCCCGAATGAGCTACCCACATCTGATCTCTGTGGGGAATCCGATACTGATCTCCTGCCTAGTGTAACACCCGGTGAATCACTATAACCTCGAGTCCATGTCCCCAATGACTAAGATGGCGCTGGCATCTGGGGTGCTTGTCAGGTATACTGAAATATCTGTTGGGTCGGGTCTGGAACTGCATTGTAGTATGCGGCTATCCAAAATCCTGCCTCTCTCACATTCTCCTCTCGCTCCGCAACCTAAACCCAAGCGGAATTTCGCTCCTGAAGATACCTATCTTGATCCCTCATAATCACTCTCCTCTCCTGCTCCTAGGCCTCCTGGGATAGGTGTAACTACGCCATCTCCACCTGCATCCGATCTCTCATCTCCTCAGCAGCCACTACCCTGGCTACTACTACATCTCTCTCCCTTTAAGTGGCCTACCACTGAACCACTGTTGCATCCCACTCCCCTTGCAGCGTCTACATCCGTATCTCTGCAGTATCTCTCTTGCTGTGCTACCTACGACCGAACCACTGCTCCATCGCTCTCCCCCTACAGCTCCTAGACTCTCAACACCGTTGCATCTCGCTCTCCCTGCAACACTAATACCTCTGAGGCTGCCTCCTCTCTCCTCCTCTGAAGAGAAAAAATCTATGCCTCTGCCAACTCTCTCTCATCCTACAACACCTGAACTCGTGCCTGCACTATGTCCCTTTCTACTTCCACTAACTGTACCCACACCTATGCTACATCCCTCTCCGCCTGCATAATAAAAACCTACTCCCTCACCTGTCTCTCTCTCTCTCCTGCATCACCCCCATCTCTCCCACCATTTTCTCTAAACAATACACTCTATCCTATAGCTCATCTCGCGCCTACCAGAGCTCATCCACCTACTGCCCACTACCTGGTTATACATGATCGGTCATCCCCATTGACTCCCCTCTGGTCTGCAATATAACGGTCTCCACCTGTATTCTGTCATAGTCCCAACTGATAGCATCTAGCTCATCTTGTAGCCCCTATATGTCAGCCTGCAGTACCTCCCTCTCCCTCCCCATCACCTCTACCATAAATCTATAATCCCTCTCACCTGCTGCTGGTGCTCTCGATAGCTCAAATTTGAGTCTGATCACCTCTGCCTCTGCCACCCTCAACCTTTGATCTATACTCTGAAGACTCTCCATAGTGTCTCTCAGCTGAACAATCGAATCTCCTGAGGTAATGACAGGAACCACTGCCAATGGCTCTGCATCCCAAATATCCATATCTGGCACATCTTTGTCTATCTCCATAGCATCACCACCCTCCCGCTGTCCTCCCCCTCCCATCTCCTCCTGCTCCTGCTGATCCTCCAAGTCCTCCACGGAAGGATGAACTCGCACTCTCCGTGGCTGACCATGCCTCCCCACTCTCATCAATCTCCTCGGCTCTCCTATCTTTGGCTTCTCCTCATCCTCACTCTCCCCTATCTCTACAACGGGAGGCTCCTGCCTTGATACCATATGCCCCCCCTCTGTCGTCCCTTACTCCCCATCCTCTCTGACTGACTCCTAGCCTCAATCTCCTCTCGGGCCCCCTCCTGCTGACCACCCCCACCCATCCCCTCCTGCTTTGTCATAGTTGGTATCCTCATCAGTCTCCTCCTGCCCGCTATCCTCTTTGGCTGACTCTTGGCCTCAGTCTCCTCTCGGGCTCCCTCCTGCTGTCCTCCCCCTCCCATCCCCTCCTACTCTGTCACGGTCTGTACCCTCATCAGTCGCCTCCTGCCTGCTATCATCTCTGGCTGACTCCTGGCCTCCCTCTCCTCCTGACCTCCATCCTACTGTCTCTCCCCTCCCTGCTCGGCCTATACCAACACTCTCCTCTGTTGTACCCTACCCCCTATACCAGTCTGCTGGCCTGCTCTACCCTCCACTGAGTGTATCATCTCTACCTTTGACTCCTCCTGTCCTCCCACATTTGGCTCAGGATCTCTCCCACCCTCCTATCGTACTACCTCTCTAACCCTCCTTCACTGCCCCCTAATCCTCCTCCTCCTCCTCGTAGCCTGTCCCCCTGCCTCCATCCTCTCTCCTCCCACCTCCGGCTCGGGACCTCTCCCCCCCTCATGTCATACTCTCTCTCTAGCCCCTTGACGCTCATCCTCTGATCCAAATACTACGGCTCCTACAATCGGCACCAATGGTGTAATCCTCTCCCATAGGTGGTTGAGAAACCATCGATCATATCGTTCTGTCACCCCTGCATCCTCTGCTCCCACACATCTCCCAGGATAGGCTACCTGAACTATTTCCGCCCATGATGCTTTGGCCTCCCTCAGGCTAATTGCATGCCCCCATGGTCGCTCTCTGGTGAGTCATCGAAACATCACCGGCACACCAGGAATATCTTGTGTCAGCCCAAACTATCTCATCACCCTATTTGGTCGGTGCATCTCCACTATCCGCGGAAGAATCCCAATCAGGACACACTGAGCCATAAAGTACCCACTCTGTCTCTCAGTCTGCTCTCTCCATCCCCTGAAGCATCGATGCATATAAGGTCGCCACATTATGTCTCCCTCCATATCATCCACCATCCTTCTCCATCTCTCCACATCTCCCAACCCCCTATGATGCACAACCTAGCCCCTCGCCTCTCCATACCCCCATGCCAGCGGCTCTCTATCCTCCACATCTCCCTCCCTAACAACAATCGGTCTCATCACCATAATATGCTCCCATACCCACACCTGTAGCAAGGTCATGTGTGTCAAACTCACTGCCTCCCGATAACAAGTCAGATGCATATCTCTGTACAACTAGGCTAGGACACAAGCACCCCACAGAATCTGTCCCTCACACCACTCAACAATGTGTCGAATCACCACCATAAAACTCAAACTGCAATACCACCTGCTATGATTTGGCGGCAATATCCCACTGATCAACCCAGCTAGGAATAACGGCAAAGGTGGTACTCCCACTGTCAAGCATCTATTTAGATCCAACTGCAGACCCTGAAGAGGCAGGGCAACATGTCCAAATAACATTGTCATAGTTTGCTCTAACTCGGCCCCGCTCGACACCACATCACTTAGCAATATCCCTGTTATCAGCAGCTTCAAAATGCGTCATACATCCTCCAGTGTCACCATCATCTCCCCTGTCGGCAAATGAAATGTCGATGTCTCTGAACTCCATCTCTCTATCAGGGCCATCAGCATCACTCGATGCGCCCTCATCACTGACACCTCTAAAAAATGCAATAACCCTGCATGATCTAAGGCCACATGATCCATGCCCATCATCGCTGCTATAGTCGCTGTCAGTACCTCCGACTGTCGCTCATGTGTCTGTATCCACCCCAAACCCTGCATCCACACCAACCTTTTATCAGTACACAATCTTCCCGGCCCTGGGACATCTTTACTTTTCTTCGCTCTTCATCCTCATCTTGCCCCCATCGTCAAATCCCTCTCCCCCCTTTTTCTTTTCGCAGCAACTCTGCCCCCGCTCGGGGCGGCTCTGCCTCCGCTCCCGTGATGGCTCCCCCCCCTCGGGGCGTGTCCGCCCCTCCCCGAGGATGGCTTTGCCCCCTTCGGGGCGTGTCCGCCCCGGGCTGCCCCTGCCGGGGCGTCCACGCCCCCGCTTGGGGCAGCGTTTCTGCTCCGAGCTGCTGGGGCGACCCCGCCCCAGCTCGGGTCGGCTTTGCCCCAGCTCGGGGCATGTCCGCCCCGAGCTGCTGGGTCGTGTCCGCCTCGAGCTATCAGGGGTGTCCGCCTCGGGCTGCTGGGGCAACTCTATCCCAGCTCGGGGCATGTCCGCCCCGAGTTGTCGGGGCGTGTCTGCCCCGGGCTGCTGGGGTGGCCCCACCCCATCTCAGGGCGGCTTTGCCCCTAGCGAGGCATGTTCGCCCCGAGCCGGGGTGGCTCTGCCCCTGTCAGGGCGTGACCGCCCTCCTGTCGGGGCATCTCCGCCCCAGTTGGGGGCGCACACGCCCCTCTGTGTGGCGGCGCACCCTCTTTTTCTCCCCTCCCCCCCTAAAATCTACCATTTCTCCTCTCTTTTTTTGCAATTCTCCCACCTACCCATTTTCCTATTTCCCCCCACCCACCAAACCCATATTATAATACTTCATAGCCAAATAGGATACAAATTTTACACTAAATTTATCATGAAAATTAAGTATTTAAACATATCCATTATTGAAATATCATGCAAAATTTAAAATATTTGTTTTATTCAATGTGAACATGTTTTAGTCATAAAAAAATGTATAAAAAATAAATGATTAAAGATGGGATGTAATAGTATTGACCTTCCCCATGACAAAATTGGACTTCATTTTGGGTAGCCAACTTTATGCTGGGTTAGATGAAGGATACCTTAAGCACTTTACCGTTGAATGATCTCTACCCCTACATATTAAATAGAAAAAATCTCCTCTTCTTATATTGATTGTATTTTCTCCCCCAGTAATATCACAAGGATTATTTGGTTCAAAACTACATATATAGTTGTCATCTTTATTTTGGCATAGATGCATGAATTCCCTTCAAATACATCCCAATCAATTACAAGAATGTCATATTATTGTTAATACTTTTTTGATAAAATTTCTTGAAACCATTATTTTATTTCAATTTTTTTATAAAAGGAATTTCATAGCAAAATTGAAGATCTAAAACTCTTGCGCCCAAATTTTAACACCGCTTGTTGATAATTTTGGCCCTATAAATTTCCCAATTAAATTATTCTCCATCAAATTTGTAGTTTAATGTACGTCTTCTCCCCACATCATATTTCTTGAAAATCCCTTATCTACTTCATGTAGGTTCTCATTTATCCCCATAACCTTGCAAAAATTTCCCAATTCTATTTTTTTAGTTGTGAGCTTTCTATACCATTTTTTCTATATGTGCACACACATATCCAACTAAAACACCAAAGTATACCTTTGAATTATTTACTTATTTTTCATGAAAGAGTGTTTCATTTAATTAAAGATTAATTGATTTTATTTTATTTTAAGTTTTATTTGAAGATATATTATTTTTGTTGAAGAGTTACTTTATAGAACTTTTTTCTTTTAGACTGCAGGAATTGGGTAGGACGACCTCCTATAAACTGCAGTGTGCCTGGTAAGCTTTTTAATGTGACTAGCGGCGCTGGTACGACATGCCCTCTAGTACCATGGGGGTGGGGGAGACTAGACCTTGTGACCAACCTCCTACAATAGGAAAGATTTAGCCAACCGAGCTAGGGCCCCTACCCTAAGATTTACTTTATAGTTATTTTTACTTGAGAGTTATATTATTTGCAAGGCTTATTTTATTTATTTAATAGCTATTTATATTTTGTTTGACTTGAGATTTATTTTATAGTTCTAGGTTTTTAAGTATATGTCAGTGATGTTTAACAAATGAGATTCATTGATCCATTGTAGAATTTTTATCAAATGAATTATATATAGATTTAAGATTATAGCTCTAAATACTCCAATAATAAAATGAATTTTTATATTGCAATAAAAGTTTATTTTTAACCCTTTTTCATATATAAAAATATTTAAAAGGTACAATGGTCAAAAGATCTAAATTTAATGACTACATAATTGTACTTAGATATTTTTATCATGAGGTAAGAGTTCTGACTCCCCAGCTGATGTGGTTTTTCCTTTACCAAAATTTGATTTTTCTTGTCAATGGCTTGAACAACACACCCTTGTTGGGTACTTTGTTGGGGGGACCCCCCTTGAAAGTGTACTTAAGGAATGGGTCAACAAGGCCTGGGTCCCTCATGGGGTCCCCCTTGATATGGTCCAAAATTTAACCAAGGATTTTTTCTTGTTCCTCTTTATGGAGGTCAACCATGTCTAGGCTATCCTAGCCCATGGCCCCTGGTATGTCAAGTCTTATTTGTTGGTTTTCTAGTCATGTACCCAGGACTTTGCTATCTCGGATGACACGAACTTGTGGGTCTCGGCCTAGATTGAGTTTCCTGGTTTCCTAACCTTGTCGTGTGTGCCTTTTCTAAATAATATTACATCCTCTCTGTGGAGGGTTATTTTCATTGATCCAGATAGGTTTTTTCAAGCCCAACCCCAGAAACAGGTCTATGTTGAAGTGGACCTTTCCAGAGATTTGAAAGACTCCATTGATATTCAAATTGGAGCTCTTCATCACACCTAGAAGGTCAATTCTTTTAACTTTCCCAACACGTGTTATAGGTGTCATTCCACAAACCACAAGATCAAGATCTGAACTTTGGCAGTGCCTCGTACACCTTCTCCACTGAAAGATACTAAAAATCCTCATCAAGTGAATACTTATGCTTCCAAACTCGATGAAAAATGGAACACAGTTTCAAACTAGAAAAATAAGTCCAATGGTTCTAGGTCAGCTTCCAAGGCCTATGAACCAACAAGGATTGTTTCAAACCCTTATGTGAATGGGAAGGAAGCCCCATCCAGGGTTGACAAAGTTCAGTTGTAGCCTAGGCCAAAGGCTATGCCTCAGCCTACAGTCGTTATGATAGCACAATCAAAAGTTTCTCCTCCCATCATGGGAGCCCAAAGGTGGTCGCACACTCCTTTTCTGCCATTGGAAGAAGGTGAATATGTGCAAGAAAATTCAAGATTATCTTCTCCTTCTATTCAGATCAACTTAGTTCTGCAAGAGTTTCTACAAAATCGCTTCTCGTCCCTAACTGAAGAGGAGCTAGACTCTGACAATATGGAGGAGTTTCACCGGTGAATTTCCTCTAATGGAATGTTCAAGGGCTAACAGACCTCTCCAGGAAGTATTCTATTTGGGATACTCTGAGTAAATAATCTAGTATTGGGGTATGTGCAGGATCATGATGGGCCAAAAAGTGGCAATATGATGGGTATGTGTAGGGTATGTGGCTGACGATTTTTATTTTACCAAAAATTGATGAAACGAAGAGGGTTTTTAAAGGATATTCTCAACTTTCCACCAATATAAATTATTCTTTACTTTGAATTTAATAAATAATTATTATTCATTTTCTATTTGAATTATGACTAAAGTCCTGATTGATAGGATGATTGAAAAACATCTAGAGCTTTCAAACGGTATCACATTTTTTTATTCCAAAACACACATCACATTCTATGCTTTGCATACTATAGGATTAAAAAAAGAAAAGTTGAATTTCATGAAGTTTTGACCAAGTTAAGGTGGTCAGACATATGAGTTTTTATATTTTTAAAAGTTGTAATAAAAAATTCATAATTAATTAGTTACTTGGAAAAAAATTACAAAAAATATGCATCACATCAGGACATGAGCCCTCTACTTATACCAAAAATCTTATAAAAAAATATTATCATTTTAATGTGGTTAGGGTGGTCAGAAAAACACCTACTTCTTATTTTCTCCCTAAAATTTAAGTGCTATTGCATTGAAATTTCAAATTTTCATCAAATTGATTTAAAAAAAAAAAACCTAGTAGTTTAGAAACTACATTCAATTTACTACAGATTGTATTCTTACATATTTTTGAAATAATATAGATAGCTTATTCAAATTTTTATGTCAAGTTGCCTAACTCTGATTTTTCTAAATTTTTCGCCAGTTAAGAGCCCATTTTTTCCATAATGATCTTGCACATACCCATTGAAGTGCTTTGTCTCCAAGAAGTTAAAATTTTTGGTTGTTTACTTGCTTTAGCTTGTCAATCTATTTGGCCAGCTAGTAAAATGTTTTGTATTGATCATGAAGTTGGGCATGGTGGAGCTGTCACCCTTTTCTCCCCATGGTGGCATTCATGTGTGGTCGACCATAAATTTGACTCCATTGTTCAACTCGTCTAGATCCTTCTCAACATTCATAATCATTCCTTTGGAACTATTAATGTTTATGCATCTAATTATGTTGTGGAATGCTCCTTGCTCTGGCATTGGGTTGTTGATTCACTACCAGTTGCCACTTGGTTATTGTGTAGGGATTTCAACATGGTTGAGATGGTACCTTGCCATTTAGATGGGCAGTTGGTGAATGAGAGGCATGGTTTTACATGTGCAATAAATTGGGGCTTTTTGATCCCAACATTGGCCGTCACCATTCTCATTCTCTCTTACACATTTGGTGTAATTATAGGGCTAGATATGATAGGATATTTAAATCCCTCGATCATGTCATGATATCAGCTCAATATTTTTTCTCTTTTGACTGCTCATCTCTCCTGTTTAAGCCGTTAGTGGATGTGACATTTTCTGATCATTTACCCATCTCTTTTTGCATTGAATGGGAGACAAGACAACCTCGCACGTGTAAAACTCAATTTTTTTCTGAACACATCTTTGCTTGGACATTAGCCCACTCTAGCCCACATCTGTAGGGTTTGGAATTTAGAATGTAGACTAGCTCATCATACAGGTTGGATTACTTGGTTGAATGATCCTATCGCTCACACTGCTAGATTTATGTGCATTTATGGGTGCCAGCTGGCCATCTTTCATCAGTAGTGTTATGAGGCTACCATTGTTTCCTAGAATTCAACAATAGAGGCATTGGTGGTTAACCCTTTTTTTCCATCAGTGCAAGTCTGGGTGGTAGAATTAAGACACAAAAAGAAAGTTTCAAATAATTATGTTGCCAGAGGTGCTCAAATAAAGGCCAAGTTACATTGGTTTAAAGTTGGCAACTGTGCCACCATGGAGGTTTTTTTGGCCCTACGTGTCAGGCACTCATCTCCAGGAATTAAAAAAATTAAAGATGGACTTCAAGTGCTCTCTGAGCTTCTAGACAATGTTCTCCAGGCCCTTTTTCGACATTATGAGCAAGTCTTCACTACACAAGAATCCATGCTTGTGCGACAACAAGCCCTCTAGGATTTCCTTATTATTGTGCCAAATACACTCTCCTCAACCCATAAAAATTTAAGTGATCAATTGTTAACAATTGAAGACCTTAAGGAAGTTGTTCATTCTATGGCTGGTGACAAAGCCCCAAGGATTGATGACTTCCCTTGTGAATTTTACAAGGCCCTTTGGGACTGTGCTGGACATGACTTGTATAATGTTTATTTAGAAGATTTTCATGCTAAATCTTTGGAAAATCTAAAAAAAAAGGGAAATATTAAATTCATACCTAAGTTTGGTGATCCTGAGGATATTTGCAGTTGGAGGCCTATCACACTTCTCACTGTCTCCTACAAAACCATTGCTAAAGCTTTGGCTCTAAAGATCTCCCATCTTTTACTTCAAATTGTGTGACCAGAGCAAATTGGGTTTATCAAATCCAGTTTTATTTTGGATAATATTATTATTGTTTGGGAAGGCATTGAGTGGGCCAGACACTCAAATCAGAATGCCCTTTTCAATAAAATTGATTTTTCCAAGGCTTATGACCATATTGAATGGCCTTTTATTCTTGCTATGCTAAACGCCTTGGAGTGTGGGCCTAATTTTATTCAAGTTGTTTAAATTCTCTTTGCAGATGCCTCTACTTGTATCACCATTAATGGCCACCAATCTCTTGCCTTTAGGATTTTTCATTCCATTCGGCAAGGTTTTCCACTTTCTCCCTCTCTTTTTGTGCTTGCTGCTGAAGGATTTGTTTACCTATTGGCCAATGCGTTGTCTCAGTAGCGTGTCAAAGGCATCTCGTTGCCCAATTCTTAGGCCCAGTTGGTTAATACCTATTTTGCTAATGACTCTTTCCTCACTCTCTTCGAGGAAGAAGACAATATCAAGGTGGCCTTAGGATGTCTCAATACTTTCTTCCTTACATCTGGTTTTTCCATTTAGTGGTACAAAACTCTGTGCTATTGTGAATCAATCTTACCCACTCCTCCTTGGCTTTAGTAGTACAGTTAGAAATCGATTGGGCCAGGAGAAATCTTTTGATTCTTGTGCATTCTCTTTGCTTTCCAGGCTTCTCTAGCTGAGCTATGGCAAAATATTCTCACCAGAGTTGAGCAAAAGCTTGAATACTGGATTACTAAGTCCCTCTTTCTAGCAGGGAAATTCCAAATGTGCTCCAAAATTCTTGCAGCTACCCATGTTTATTATTCCTCTTGTTGGGCCCCCTCAAAAGTGGAATATAGCAAGCTCAAAAAGTTGCTCTGGGACTTTCTTTGAGTTACTTCCAAGTCCCATAGAGGATTTCACTGTGTTGCTTGGGAATTTTGCTACCTTCCTAGAGATTTTGGAGGTCTCAGTTTGCTTTCCACTCAACGACAAGGGACTATCTTGTGTGTAAAATGGATAATTCATGCCCTCACTAGAGATGAGGCCTAGAAAATTCTCAGGCATTGTATTCAGTCAGTAGTTCCTATTCGCAAACCTTCTTGGAAGGGGATTGGTTTTCAAACCCTTTTGGTCATGAAGGAACCAGTTTAGATTGTGGGGAATTTTGTGGCCAAAAGCATTTGGAAAGTCTAGGAGGCTATTCAGCCCTGGCTCTGTTGGGTTGGCTTTGGTTTCTGTGATGGGTTTTCACTCAATCAAAAAAATGTTTGGTGGTTGCCTTTTTTTCCTAGCAATGGCCAACCTTTGGCTAAATCACCTTCGCTTAGGGTTCTTAGATTCCACAAGAAAGGCATTCAAACCTTATAATAGGTCTTTCACAGACCCACAATGTACATTATTCCATGGGAATACTTTCGTTTCCTTTACAGACTTTAAAACCAAGACCGTGCCACTTATGATGGTCTAGTGAATGCCATTCTTGTGGAAATGATTCATAAGTTTGGAATTTGTGGGTCCAAGCCCTGGTGGAAGGACTAGAAGTGGTACGTAGATACTCCTTTCAAAAACTACAAGCCTAGGCTTGGTTATAGGTGGCTTTCACTGCATTTTCCTATGCTCGAAATTTTTTCTCTGCCACTTGGTCTGCAAGTGTTGAGCCAAAGGTCACCCACTTTGCTTGGTGTATTCTTTTCCAAGGCTTGCCTGTGGGCTCTCGACTTGTTCATCTGGGGGTCGAGGACCCTCATTTCCCTTTATGTGGGAAAGCTGAGTCTTTTAAGCATCTCTTTTGGTTTTGCACCAGATCCTAATAGTTTTGGACTTGGATTCATGACTTCTTTCGACCCTTTATATCAGAGCATTTTTCCTGGCATATGATTTTGCTAGGTGACTTTCCCAGACTTGCTGCTACGTATACCCAACTTTGGCACACTTTCGAGGTGGAAATTCTCTTCACTATCTAGGAAGGCATGAATGCTTACATATTTTCTCACACACAAATGGATAAACATGTTTCTCTATATTTTGAAGCTATTATTTGTTCTAATATGATCTTACAGATTCAAGTGTAGGTGAATAAAGTTGCACTTGAGGTGGCTCACCTGTAAGTGCTTCTGGATCACTGGGGCAATGCCCCATGTATTGTTGCTTGGGTGCCCACTTTTCCCACCTCCTCTCACAGTCGGTCGCCCTCTTGGGGTGGATAGTGAAGTGGCTTAGCATGCCCAGGTTCTCAACCTCCTATTCAGTGGTGTTCTCACCCTCCTAAGTGGACTTGCTCTCCTCCTCTATGAGCTGGCCGGGGGTGGCCCTTTGGGGGAGTTGTGGTGGCGGTTCTGAGTGGCCTTTTGATGACCCTCCTACTTCTAGCTTTGGTTAGCCAGACTCTGGTAAAATTTTTATGTGGCTTGCACTTGCAATCTCGCCTTGGCACGTCGAAGATAAAGATAAAGAAAAATATGTTGATGCTAGTTGGGGTCCTCCTCCTAACATCACTCCAAACCCCGTTGATGTATGGGGGAAGAAAATGGGTGATAGAGACCCTCCTGGCTCTGTTGGGACTACTCTGGCCGTTTAATGGCCATTTTCTTGTTTGTTAATATGGACTTCTGGGGTATGCCCATGTGACTGGTTATCTTTTTGTTTTATGGGTTTTACCCATGTGACTCTCGAGGTGTGCCTTCTTACCACCCACTTTTTTTTGTGAATATGTATTCTAATCTTTAGTTGAATATAGATTAATGCCTATTCATAAAATAGAAGATATTTCTTGACAACATAAATTGAATTACTTGTTAAAAAAAGTTACTTTTAACACACCAAATCCATCGACAAATTTAGGCCCATTGTGAACCATGGGTAAATGTTGCGAACCGTATTAATAGAAAAATGCCCGTTTAATTTTTTGACTTATTCTTTTAGTTTTTAAATAAAATTTCTTCTAGTTTTTATTTCTTTTAATTTCTTAAATGTAAAGTTTTTCAACTTTTCAAAGTAATATTCAAGTGTTTTTATAGGTCATGATATCAAATTTAATAATGCTTACATAATATTATTCAAAATTTAGTATTGCTTACATTTTGTCTCTTCTAAAATATATTCTAGACACAAGTTGAAAATTAATGTATGTGATAAGCAATCAATTCCATCTAAGTAGATGAATAAATTTTGGTTTATAATACAAGTAATGATTTTAAATTATACATCAAAAATTAAAATGTTTGTGATCATTATTTATAATATTTTTCATTGATAGTATAAATTGTTAACATTGGAAACTTGCGAATAGATGTTTTTCTATATAAACAAACATGTCTTTATGTGATAAATGTGTCAATATGTAATATAATAGATGTTTACAAATGGTGATGAAATAGATTTCATACTTCCAACAGCCTTTTATAAACTTTATTTCATCATAGTAAACAATGAGATGGTCCACTTAAATTCCTTTATGCACACATGAAAGACTATTTCTTCTAACATTTTCAACACACTTTAATTATGTCTTTAACTTGTAGTTGTAGTCTTTCTTTGTGCTTGTCAATTTAACCATAAAATTTAAAGTTTGTTTTGATCACCTATTTACAATGAATGACATCTTCCCATAATTTACTTCCAAGATTACAAGCCTTGAGCATTGATTTATTTTTTCTTGCAGTGTCATGTTTGTTCTTTCATGAACTCCATTTTGTTCTAGATTATATGAAGCTAAGAGTTACCTTTTAATTCATTTTATTTGTAAAAGTTGACAAAATAACTTGAGATATACTCTTACCCATTATTTGATCTTAGTATTTTCTTTTTAATTATTACGTTCATTATCACCCTAGTGTACAAAATTCATGAAAATATCAAATACTTCAAATTTGTTATTCAGAAAAGAAATCCATACCTTTTGAATGCATCAATCAATAAATGCAATGAAATAATGATATTTCCTTACAAGAAACTATCTTCAATGGTCCATAAAGATCAAAATTTATTTTTAATTTATCTTATGGAAGCTCTCCAAGCTTTAACAACATTAACATTTTCTCTATGTTATTTCTCTGTAAAATTGGCATTAAAAAATAAAAAAATTCTTTGTAATGATAGAATAAAAACCATATACCATATTTTGACTAAACATTTCCTACAACGACTTGAGCTTAATATTCCCAAGCTTTATATTGGAAACAATTGATTTTTAAAATTAATATTTGATATTATTCCATCAAAGGAGTTTTATATTAAGTAAAATATTCCTCCTACCATATACCTATCACATTCTAATTTTCTCTCAATCAACATTGTCTATATTTTTCTTCTTCTAAAGCATTGGATTTAAAAATTTAACTAGAACTATTGTAATAATAGACAAACTTTCACTTCCTCTACTCATTTTTGTCCATAACATCATGTCTTTTGTAGTTCTAGGGGTAAAGTGAGCAAGGTTGGATAAGAGAAAAATATTTTTGTTTGATGTTTTTGTTCTATAAAGTTGTTAGCATCACTCAACTTTATATATATGTGAAACAACGAAAAAAGGGGGTTGGGTGCTAATGTGTGGTTTAGGACATAGAAGCACACCCACTTTCCAATTATTTCATTAAAGGATAACCCTAGAGATCTCAATGCAAAGGAGAAAGAGATATTGCAATAGGGTTGTCCTAGAGGCTGATTGTAAACTAATGATACAATGTAAGATGAAACATAAGATGTAATGCTAAACCCTAACTCAATGCAAACCTTCACTAAATGACCTAGAAATGCATACAAAATACAAAAAACAAGTTGTAAGGTGAAATGTGCGCACCTAGAGATCTGAAGATGAATGAATAGAGCTCTAAAATGTTAGAAATCCCAATTTTAATGTTGAGTGGGACTCATTCACCAAATTGGGAGAATTAGTCCAAGATCTAGATTTTTCTGAGGGAATATGAATCTAGAAAATGGGTATATGAATTTGCAAAAAAATGAACTTTGACCTAAATTGGGACTCATTCACTAGAACTGGTGAATCAATTTAGTTAGGGTTTTCTGAAACTTCAAATTCTAAATTTTTCTCTTCCCAATTTTCTCAATTTGCTTCTTCAGTTTTTTGGATCCAAATCTTTGTAAATCAACATGTAGGTGTTCTCCAATGTTCTCCAATGCTTGATGACAAGTTTGACAAATTTAGGGACTTTGAAAACTTTCTCCAATCTTTCTCTTCAATGTTTCTTTAACCTATACCTGCAAATCACACACTAAAGAGAGGGGAAAATGTTGTTTTTGTTAGTGAATATGGGTTTTCCTTGGTCAAACCCTTTTTTGGTAGTCAAACCTTGAAATAGAATGAAATAGAAATGGAGAATGAAGAATGAACAAAATATGATGTCACAACTCACCAAACCCTATCAATTGATAAGATCCTACAAACATGTATAAAATGGCTCCAATGGATGAAGATCTTGACTCTTGCTTGAATAGGATAGATCAAGGAAAACTTTAGTGGTGAATAATTGAAATCGGGACCTCTAGAAATGGTGAATAGTACAAGCTAAACAGGAGACTGAATCACCAAGTTTTTACAAAAAAATAATATTTTCTTGATAAATTTTCCTATGTATTAGTTTTAAACTAATAAATCAAATTTGATTCACCATGTAAGTAATGCATCATTGGAACTGATTCGCCACTAGTTTATAATGTAATTAAAAATATTAATTATATTCGCTAGTAATATCATATTCCTACCATTAATTTTGGGGGAATATCGCCACTAATAATAAATTACCATTAAATTTTAGGAATATTTTAGCATTGAATAAAGCTTTTATTTATTGCCATTGAATCATCAATTATCTTTTTAATCAAATGGTTGCAGGTTGATTCTGTGACCTAATATGCGCGTGCCTTTTAAAAGGCTTATTGACGCCCAAAATTTGTTTTGGACCACATGATTAGATTTAATCATGTGGTCCAAAACAAATTTTGGGTGTCAACAATCCTTTTAAAAGGCACGTGCATATTCGGTCATGGAATCAACCTGTAGCCATCTGATTAAAAAGCTAATCAATGGTAAAAATTTCACTTTTCATTTAATCTTATTTTTAAAGTGATATTTTTAAAAAATATTTAATTTGTGTGTGCTCCAATTCATGTTTGGTGGTGAGGGGCTCTGCCCCTCGACCCCGCCTGTATTGCGACAAGAGTGCGCTGGAGCCGTTGTCGCCAGACCCCACGAGGGGGTGTTTCCCCCTCGACCCCACAGGGGGATCTACCCCGTTGACCCCTGCAAGGGGCGTTGTGCCTTGATGCCTTCGGTAGCTACTGCCCTCACGCCCCTACTTCAATATTACAAAAAGAAAAAGAAAAATAAAAATGGGGGAATTGCGTCAACCAACTACACAAATTTTTAAAGGAGAAATTTTCTATTATAATTAATATTTTTAGTGATTATTTACTAGGATTCACCATTGTGATTATTATTTTTACCAATTATTCATTAAGATTCACCAAGATTTTACAATTCTTTTAATAATGTGCATAGATTCGCCAGGAAAATAAATAATTTTTTCAAACAAAAGGAAAGATTCACTAGGAAAATTATAGCACTTGACCAAGATTCACCAGGATTTTACACCTTCACCGTGGGGGAGGTTTCCTAAAGTTATCCCTGGGATAGATCTTGAATGAAATGCTAGCTTGAATCATAATACCCTACATCACAATTGTTAGCTAAAAAATAAACATGATGCACTAAGTCCTTGACATGATACTTGATGCTTGAATAATACTCTAAAATGCTTGATAATCTTCCCTTGAATGCCCTTGAATTCTCTTGTAAATTCTTGAATGCTCTTACTAACTTAGACTTATTATATGCATGAATACTTGATTTATTGGGGGTAAAATGAGTGTAATAAACTTGCATTTATACATAATTATGCCAAAATCCCCAAAATTACAACACTACAAGCCAACATTAGATTTAGGAGGATACAGTCCCACCAAAAAGATGCATTAAATGAGGCTTTTCAATGCAAAATAAGGCCATTTAACACATAAATAAGCCCAATTATTAATGCCAACACTAGAAAATTGTGAAAGTGTGTTACAACACTTTACAACACTCCAAATAAGGCATGATTAAGGTTAAAAAGAGATTTATTAGGTGTAGTTAATTAATAAAATGTTAGAAAAGTGTGAAAGTGTGTTACAACACTTCACAAAACTTTAGCAAGGTACCATTTATCTTCATTAGTTCATAAGGGCCCAAGACCTAATGTGAATGTGTCAAACACATTGCAACAATAAATCAAGGCACCATTAAGCCTAGTTCACAAGAAGGGCCCAAACAAGCAAGGAAAAGTAGAAGGGATACTTTTTTTGTTGCCACATTTAGCCCCCACTTTAGTGAGAGGATGAACTTGCTTTAAATTCATAGTAAAGTAGACAAATAAACATCAAGATGGGTCCAAGTGCAACAATGCCGGTAAGATAAGATGACAATGATGAAGAGGGGTGATTAGGCCCCCAGGATCAAGATCCCATGGAAAGCCCAACATAGACACAAAAGAACACACATGAAAATGATATAAAGAGAATCAAAAAATCACAAGCAAGCAATGTCAAAGACAAAGAAAATGAAATAAAATGAAAAAGAATAGGGGTGGATCAAGCTTCAACCGTTTTTCCATCATGACGTTGATCAAATTTAGGAAGTTTGTCAAAAAAATGCATACTCACTCTGAGGAAATGAAAATTTTAGTTATCCACTACGTGAGAAATCCAAGAGGTGAGACACATACACTCATGACTAGTATGTGCTCACACACACTCGCAAGTGGGTAAGGGAAAGTCATTCCCTCATTTGGCTTCCCATAAAACCATACTAAAGTTATACCTCCTGATAACTTTGATAAGACACTCACAGAAAAATTATTTTTGAGCTTCATGAGACAAGAAAAACTTTGTACTCTTGGGGATCATTAAAAAACAAGATGGCTCTATAGGCATGCAACCTATGTTATGCAAGGTGGTCATATAACTAAAAATATACATGCAACAATAAGGAACATTCAAAGGAGTCAAGTGCTTAATTCATGTGAGGTCTTAACTTAGGGAACATTGTACTAATGTCTCCAAGAAATGACCAATCAAAGAATAGAAAATTCACAAATTAGGAGATGTAGTGTGTCACATCAAGCCACTAAGAGGAATTTAATATGCTAAGATAGATCATGCTCTTGAAGGACATCACACCTAATGTCATCACAAAGTGAAAGAAGCATCACATAAAGTAAGAAGACTACACCATGAACCATGAAAAATAAAATAAATAAAAAAGAACAATGCCAGTGTATTCCCCCACTTTAAAGAAATTGCTAAATAGCATGTTGTGAGCAATTACTTTAAAGTAGCAAATGATAAATGCAAACAGTAAATAAAACATGAGAGCTAACTTGGAAATCCCTATTCCAAGTCATATGTTTCCTAGTAAAGCCACATCATGCAAGAGAAAATGGGTTGCCCCAAAAAATGAAAACACTAAACACATAAGGGATATATGGATTTGGAGTCAGTATGTTCTTGATACAATATTTTTAGGGATAGCTCAAAACTGTCATCATTCCCCAAATACACATAGAACTGGAAGAATGCCACAAAGAGAGTGAAAAAAAAGAAAAAAAATTTAGGTCAACATGGAAGAAGCATGAATGTATTGATGCTTTGCATCATCCCAAAAAGGAAAACACAAGACAAATGAAAAAGATAAGGGAAAATATTTTGGGTAAACATGGAAGAGACACGAATGTCTCGACGCCTTGTGTCATCCCCAAAAGGAAAACACAAGACAAATGAAAAAGATAAGGGAAAATATTTTGGGTCAACATGGAAGAGACATGAATTTCTCGACACCTTGCATCATCCCCAAAAGGAAAACACAAGACAAAATAAAAGATAATAAAGTAAAGGAAACGAAAAAAGATGTACAACATAGAGAAGAATGAAGGTATAGATAGAGGAATATCAGAAAGAGATAGATATCAAATAGAACATCATGAGGGATCACAATCCGTACATGCAATCACACAAAAGAAAATGAAAAATACATAAATAATGTAAAATTCTAGTAAGGCACATGTGAGTCAACCTAAAGTAGGTCATCTGCATCCTAATCTCAGTCTGTATAAATGGAAGGTGGACAAGTAGCCTAAGGGACAATGAAAAATTCACTACTAGGACAAGGCTATCTACCTCTTACCCCCACTAAGTGCAAGACAATAATGAGCTGAGGTAGCTGATGGGAAAGATCATGTAATGGTGAGAATACAAGATTCTAAAACTATGACATGACAAGGGGTGGAATGCTTATTTATTCAATAAAGTAAATATTTTTAAGATCATATCTATCCAATATACTTTGTAAAGAATGACAGTCATTAGTACTATGCCCAAGAGTTAGATGGTATGCACAATACTTTGTGTTATCTTTAGTAAATTTGATTCTAGTACTGGGTGGTAATTTTATGAGGCCATAACGAAGAAGCATTTGCAATGCTTTCTCATTTTGAAATCTAGGACAAGGAAGGTGGAAATTTTTTTTAGATTCGCCAACTTCTCGAGTTGCATGTTGAGAAGGAGCTCTCACCTAAGGCGATCCTATCATCCTTATTGTTTTTATCAAGCATTGTTTGTTCTTTAGGAAGGAGGATATTCATATCAGGAGGAGGATCTTGATATCATATGCAATGAGTACTTTCAATTGGTATTTGTTCTAAGAGTTGATGGATTTAATGTTCACTTGTTGTATCACATCCTTGTGTGTTGTAGAAAAATGGCCCTTTTTCATTTTCATGGCATTTTAGGTCTTGTTTCATATAGTTTGATATATTTTGCTCTAATTTTATGATGTAACATGGCTTGAACATGCATATTTAGGTACTAAAATTCAAATAATGACATCTTGTGAAGGTGTTGTGTAGTGTTGTAAGAGATTTCTACATTCTTCTAGAATTTATTCATTACAACTCACCTAAAAATCACCTTTTTACACATCATTAAGTCCTATTTTGAAGTGTTGTAAAGTCTTGTAACAAGATTTCACACTTTTTTTAGGCACAACTTCACTATTTATCCCATTTTTATGACTTATTTGACCCCTTTATGCCCTCACATGCTTTAGTTAAGTGCATTTTTTAATATTATTTTGAAAAACAACATTAAATACAACATATTTCTTGACACATGTTTTTAGGTCCTAGGTGGGATCCATTTGCCCTGGGTGGCAAATGAATCCCCCTTGGCCCCAAATTTCAAACATTTTTAATTTTCTTTTTGGGTTTTATTCAAAAACACTTGATGTCGGCCTATGATGAGGTATGAATGGTAAACTAAGGAAAAAGTGTGTATAAATAAGTGATTTTCACCTCATTTTACATCTCCTCACTCAATCAAGCAATTTGCTACAATCTTATTCATTCAAGCATCTTACAACATCAATTCAAGCAATATTTAAGCACTTTGAAGTATCCATTGACATTAATTCAGATTTGCATCATCAAGGGTTTGGTAAATAGCATTTTGATGTTTTTAGTTTATCATTCTCTTGCATTTTATTATTTCATTAAGGGTTTCATTACCAAATGTGGGGTTGGACCAAGGAAAACCCCTATTTGCTAACCTTCAACCATTTTTCCCTTTGCACATGTGTGTTTGCAGACCTAGGTATGCCAATCTAATAGGCATTTTGGTGTTGAAAAGTGGAGAACAAGTCAATTCATTCATATTTCAAGCTTGGAGAAGGTTTTCTTTCTATTTCCTTTAGAATTGACTTCGACAATCAGTGATTTCAAGATTTGGTGTTGCAGATTTGTCTCCTAATTTTTCAAAACATTGGGAGAGGACTGATTCGCCACTAGTGGTGAATGAGTCCCACCTTAGGACGAAAAATTTGAATTTTATCATATTTTGGATCTAGGCAGTTAGAAACTTGTTCTCGACAGATTTCACTAGTAGGAGGACTAATTCACTACCCTAGGTGAATGAGTCCCACTGTGAAAAATCTATGATTTCAACCAGAATCCACAACATTCCATATTCATCAAATATTTTCCAGGTGCACTCTATTTTATCCTATTTCTTTATGTTTTTCATAATTTATTCATTTAGTTCATTGTTTGCATATCACAGTGTTTTTTCAAACATACTTAAATCTCACTTTTACATTCATTTTCATCCATTTAAATCATTGAATTGCACATAACATTATTTGAATGAACCTTTTGCATTTTTGGGACCTATCTTTCTCCTTTTAGGTGAAAAACCCTAGAAGAGCTAGAGAAGCACATAGAAACCCCAAAAATCAACGGTTCATTTTGGTGAACCCGAATTTAGAACACTTTGCATTTTTTATTTCATTCACATATTGCATCTTAGTTTACATTTGCATCAACATTCAATTAGGATAATTGTTTTTTTTGCATTCTAGGACTTTTTATATTTTATTAGTGAAAACTTCATTTAGATTTCATTTTTGCATTGCATATTATTGAACAAATAGAAAATTTGCATTCTGTAGAGCATAAAAATCATATTAAAATTTATGAAAAACACAAAAAATTGCATCCTGGGACTCATTCGCCACCCTCGGCGAATTAGTCCCTCGACACTTTTTAAATAGCATTTCTGGCATTTTCCTGCATTTATGTTTTCTGTAGTTAGTTCTCTATTATAGTTAGCAGCATTTCTATTATTTGCATTTAGAAATCTTATATTACCTTGCATTTGACTTCAACCCTTGGGTATGTGCAGGATCATGATGGGCCAAAAAGTGGCGATATTATGGGTATTTTTAGGGTATGTGGTTGAAGACTTTTTTTTACTCAAAATTGATGAAATGAAAAGGGTTTTTAAAGGAGACTCTAAGCTTTCAAAATATATAAATTATTCTTTACTTTGAACTTAATAAATAATTATTATTCATTTTCTATTTGAATTACGACTAAAGTCTTGATTGATAGACTTGTTGAAAAACATCTATAACTTACAAACGGTATCACATTTTTGGAATCTAAAACATGCATCACATTCTATGCTTCACATACTATAGGATTAAAAAAAAAAAATTGAATTTCATGAAGTTTTGACCAAGTTAGGTGGTCAAACATATGATTTTTTATATTTTTTAAAAGTTGTAATAAAAAATTCATAATTAATTATTTACATGGAAAGAAATTACAAAAAAATATGCATCACATCTAGACATGAGTCCTTTACTTATGTCTAAAATCTTATAATTTTTTTTATCATTTTATTGTGGTTAGGGTGGTCAGACAAACACCTACTTATTTTTTCCCTGAAATTTAAGTACTACTGCATTGAAATTTAAAATTTTGACCAAATAGATTTAAAAATAAAAATAAACCTAGTATTTTATAAACTACATTCAATTTTCTACAAATTCTACTCTTACATATTTTTGAAATAATATGGATAACTTATTCAAATTTTTATGTCAAGTTTCCTAACTCTAATTTTTCTAAATTTTTTGCCACTTAAGGGCCTATTTTTTCCATGATGATCCTACACATACCCCCCCTCCTTTGTAGTACTTGTATGAGTGTTTGGTGCCCCATTAATAATACTTTAGTGAGAAGAAGTTCTAGACTCATGGCTTCCCACGATAGCACTTTCATTGTGGACCTTGCGATATCAAGATCTCTTACTCCTAGTATGGATAATGTTGCATTAGGCATTGATCATACCACTTCCATGCCTTCACCTTTCCACCCAATGAATGTTGACACACAAAAAAAATCTCTTCCTCAAACAAGGTCATTAGTATTCATGAATAATTTGTGCATTTACAACAAGATTTGACACTTGAAAACATTTCCACAACTGCCATACCTTCCATTGATAATCTTCATTGTTTGATTGAAAGTAATGATGGCTTGCAAGTGATGAAGAAAATTTCTGAGATTTACAATAATCATGCCTCTTCTAATACCCAATCCACAAAAATTCCTCTAAGTCAAGGAGTACCTCAAGTTTCTCACCCTTCAACCATAACATCTATACCAACTTATACCAATCCGCAAGTCACTACAACTATGCAATAGGTTAGTTATGTGGCTCCTTTCTTTGCAATTCCACCTAGGATTCCTACTTCTCTTGTGGCATCGCAAGTCCCTTCCACTACCTTTACACCACTTAGTATTCCTTTTACTTCCCCTAACATCACTTACACTCCATCACCATTTTCTCTTCTAGACCTTGTTCTTACACAACTCCTTACCATCGTTTCTTCTATGCAACACCAACTTTCCAACATTAGTCAAGGTCAAACCACTCCACCCACATATCATGTCCATAGCAGCCCCATATCCTTAGAAATATTATGTACCCCAATTCCACAAGGGATAGAAATACCTCGGTTTGAGAAATATGGAGGTAAAGGAGACCCTATCAACCATGGTAATGCTTATATAGCCTTGTGTAGTGATTTTGTCCTTGATGAGAAAATTTTAGCCAAAATATTTCAAAGGACCTTGAAAGATACTACATTAGAGTGGTTTTCCAACTTGCCTAATCATTCTATCTATTCCTTCAATGAGCTTGTGGATTCTTTAATAAGTAACTTTCAAGTTCACATGACACCTAAAAAGACAATGGCTAGCCTCATGCGATGTAGAAAAAACACAGATGAAAAAGTCATTGATTTTATCTCACGATACCAATCCTTGTATGCTCAAATAGATTTCAAGATTCTAGATGCACATCTACAAAAGATGTTTATCAAAAACTTGCACACAAATCTTTAGGATAAGCTAACTGTGATGAAATTCCCTTCATTTATGCATTTATGCACAACCTTGTGTGAATACCATAACTCAGTTTCAAGTCATGATTCAAAATCCACTTCTCACCGAGCTGTAAACTTGAACACAACAATCGAAACCACAATAAAATTTAAACTTTCACAAACCAAATAGAGGCTTCTTATAGTTTAATCCACCTCCGCAACCTCAACCGCAACCAACCCAACAAATTCAAAATCAAGTGGTGGCTATTAAGGCATTGGTTCCTTATCATTATGGGGAACCCAAGAGACAATTTACTCCCCTACCTGATACCCTCCATAATACAATGAACCGATTAATTCAACAATGAATGCTAACTTTTCCACCTATCAAAATAGTTGATCCAAACCAACCATTACTCCCACATTTAAACCGAATGCTTATTGTCATTTTCATCACCAAAATGGACATGAGACTGAATACCGCCGCTGTCTCAAACATCTAGTTCAAGACCTCATTGATTTAGGTCATTTAACCATTATGGGTTTTAATGATCAATGCAATAAGTCCATTGCACCCCCTAACCAAAATTTACAGATTTTCACCAACCCCATGCCTAAACACACTACTTCATTTGTCAAGGCTAGCGAACCTTCAAAAACTGATGTAATGACTCTTGATACAAACAATGAACAACATGATATACCTCCACCTATTACTGAAGATAGTCATATGCATCACATCGTGTCTATGATAGACGGTATCCCTCGTAAGGGCCAAACCACTAAATCTCTTGATATCACATTTTTTGCTAAAGACATACTACAAAAAATTCTTGATGGTCCTCTCTACATAGCTGGCATAATCTATGATAAGCCCACTAATGGGATATTAATAGATCTTGCTTGTGGCGAGAACGTGATCATAGAGGAGTTTCTAGTATTTCATGAGCTATATATCAAGATGATTATAATAAACCAACTGCATGGATTAAGACACACATTGGTTTTGCATGCCCTACGATTGGATCATTCGTACTCCATTTACAGATAGGATCTAAAACTTTGGAGGTAAGATTTTTAATTATTCCACAATATGACCAATTTTTTTTCGGCTAGGCCACCCTGGGCTTCACTCAATGAAAGTGGTCCCATCATTTTTTCACAAGTGTTAGAAGTTTCCACATGGAAATGAAGTATTTACTGTACACCATAGTGGATTTAATCCACTCTCCTCTAAAGGAAATTTTTCCTTAGAAGCCTTTTGGGTTGAGCCCATGGAACCTATCACCCCTTGAAAGGACTTCTTTTTCATAGGCTATCAAATGTTCAAAGCCAAGAAAATATCCAAATTGTCTCTTCGTGGCATGTCCCCGTCCACTTCCACACCTCCTCTCATAGATGAAACCAAGCTTCAACCTAAGTCAAACATTGAGCAAACTGTACAACCTCCTGAACAACCACCCTTAGACACTTCCTTGCCATCTTGTAAATGACCAAGGGAAAATGAAACAAATCCTATCATACCTCCTCGTATTAAACAAGTGTATAAAGCAAAATAGAAAGTGATTGACCTGTCTTCTTCTATTTCTTTTGTTCTTCCTTCTTTGGAAGAAGAAGACCCTATGTTGACTCAATCCGCTCTTACAGCTCAAGAAATCCAAAACAAAATTAAATGAAACTGTGGTGCTAGGGAATGTAGGCATCGTGATCGTCTCCTTGCTCATCAAACTCACATAGAAGAACACAAAAAAAATCAACCCCCACCTTTGACAGAAGCAATAGATGACCACCCTCCTTCTCCCGATCCACCACAAGATAGTTTGGTACAACCTTCACAGCAAACTAAACCAATCCATTAGCCACAAGTTTTGATACATCCATATTTAGAAATCACACTTTCGCCTCCCATTTTCATCAATCTTGATGATGATGATGATGTGGAGATTTCCAAAAATAGATGAAGAAATACAAAATGACATAAACTCTTTATTTTCATCTACAATGAGCTTAAAAGATAAATCCTCTCCATCAAGTGAAGAACCTAGTACCACTCCTAGTTCGGTGCTTGCAATTCTTCCTTTAGATAGTCAACTTCCCTCATATTACACTGAACATGATTGGGAGACGAATGACTTGTTAGATGGTTGACTTGCATTTTCCTAACTAGCCTTTTTTCTTTTTTTTCCTTTTTGTTTTCCTTTCATGTGCGTATTGTGTTCCCCCGTATTGTGTGTTTAAGGTTTCTCTCTATTTGTACACTTCTTCTATTTGTCATGCATTTCCTTTTTCTCTTTTCTTTATGTGTTTTCCTTTTGGGGATGATGCAAAGCATAGATACACCCTATGTCTCTTCCATGTTGACCCAATAAATCCTTTTTTTTGTCTTTTTGTCTTTTTCTTGTGTTTTCCTTTTGAGGATGATGCAAGGCATTGAGACCACAATGTCTCCTTCATGTTGACCCAAAATATTTTTCATTTTTCTTTTTATTTTCTTTTTCATTTCCTTTTCATTTGCATTTTCCTTTTGGGGATGATGCAAGGCATTGAGACCACAATGTCTCCTTCATGTTGACGCAAAATCTTTTTCATTTTCTTTCGCCTTTTCTTTTTCGTTTCTCTTTCCTTGTGTTTTCCTTTTGGGGATGATGTAAGGCATTGAGACTGCAATGTATCTTCCATGTTGACCCAAAATAGACTTTCTTTTTCTTTTGTTTTCTCTCTCTTTGTGTCATTCTTCTAGTTCTATGTGCTTTGGGGAATGATGACAGTTCTAATCTCCATAAAAACATTGCAGAATTGAACTACTGACCCAAAATCCATAGATCTCTTATGTGTTTGGTGTGTTTTATTTTCTAGGCGGAAACTCCCTTTCTTCTTTTTTCATTTTCCTTGACATGACGTAGCCTAACTTCGAAAAAAATGGCTTGGCATAGGGATTTCCAAGTTGGCTCTCATGTCTTATTTTCCTTTTTCATTCTCTTTCATTTTCTACTTTAAAGTAATTTCTCGTAGAACGATGTGTAGCAATTCCTTTAATGTGGGGGGCATACATTACCATAATTGATTTTCATTCTTGGTTCCTAATGTAGTCTTGTTGTTTATATGATGTGTTTGTCACTTTGTGGATGGCATTGGGTGTAATGTCCTTCATAAGTGCGATCTATCTTAGCATATTACATTCCTCTTGGTGGCCTGATGCAACACACTGCATCCCCTAAGTTGTGAATATACTATTCTTTGATTGGTCCTCTCTTGGAGACACTAGACACAATGTTCCCTAAGTGACTGACCTTGCATGAACTTAACAAGACTCCTTTGAAAATCTTTAATATTTTACATTTTTTGCATTTTTACATTTTGCTTTTTTTTTTCCACCTTGCATAATGCAACTTGCATTACTGTGGTGCCCTTTTTTTTGTTCATTCATTTTTCTTTGTGGCACCTTGTTAAATTTATCAGCAAGTATAAATTTAATATGGTTGAGAGGGAATCCCACCTAGCGACATGAATTTTCCCCATAGCCACCTTTGTGTTTGTGAGTGCATACCAACTAGCATATGTATCTCACTTTTTTGGGCTTTCTCACCCCTCAGACAGTGATAAGTTTCATGGCCCCATAGTGAGTACATTTGGGCTCTCTCACCCAGTGGATTGTCTTGTGTTTTTCCACCCCAGAGTGAGTATACATTCTCTTTTTTCCTAGATCTTATCCACAACTAGTTAGATTGACAATCGAAGCTTCATCTAATTCTCAACACTTGTGTGTTCCTTTGTACTTATATTTAGTTTTCCATGGGATCTTCATCATTGGGGCTTGATCATCTCTCTTGATCGTTGTCATTCCATCTTGCTAACGTAAGTGCATTTGAACCCTCATCTTGATGTTCATGGTTACTTTAATGTGAGTTTGAAGCAAGTTCATCCTCTCACTAAAGTGGGGGCTAAATGTGTCATAGAAAAATGGCCCGTTGTCATTTTCATGGCCTTTTAGGTCTTGTTTCATATTGTTTGATATATTATTCTCTGATTTTATGATGTAACATGGCTTGAATATGCATATTTAGGTACTAAAATTCAAATAATGATGTCTTTTGAAGGTGTTGTGAAGTGTTGTAAGACATTTCTACATTCTTCTAGACTTTATTCATTACAATTCACCTAAAAATCACCTTTTTACACATCATTAAGTCCTATTTTGAAGTGTTGTAAAGTCTTGTAACAAGATTTCACACTTTTCTAGGAACTTCATTATTTATCCCATTTTTATGACTTATTTGACCCCTTTATGCCCTCATATGCTTTAATTAATTGTATTTTTGAATATTATCCTGAAAAACAATATTAATTACAACATATTTCTTGACACATGTTTTTTAGGCCCTAGGTGGGACCCATTCACCATGGGTGGCAAATGAGTTCCCCTTGGCCCCAAATTCAAAACATTTTTAATTTTCTTTTTTGGGATTTTATTCAAAAACACTTGATTTCAGCTTGTGATGAGGTATGAATGGTAAACTAACTACACACGTGTGTATAAATAAATTATTTTCACCTCATTTTACATCTCATCACTCATTCAAGTAATCTCCTACAATCTCATTCATTCAAGCATCTTACAACATCAATTCAAGCAATATTCAAGCACTTTGAAGCATACATTGACTTTACTTCAAATTTGCATCATCAAGGGTTTGGTAAGTTGATAGCATTTTTATGTTGTTAGTTTATCATTCTCTTGCATTTTATTATTTCATTAAGGGTTTGATTACCAAAAGTGGGGTTTGACCAAGGAAAACCCCTATTTGCAAACCATCAACCATTTTTCCCTTTCTACATGTGTGTTTGCAGACCTAGGTATGTAGATTTAACAGGTATTTTGGTGTTGAAAAGTAGAGAACAAGTCAACTAGGGGCTTCAAGTCAACTCATTCATATTTCAAGCTTGGAGAAGGTTTTATGTCTGTTTCCTACAAAATTGACTTCAGCAACCCAACAATTAGTGAATTCTAGATATGGTGTTGCAGAGTTGTCTCCTGATTTTTCAAATTTTTGGGAGAGGACTGATTCACCAACAGTGGTGAATGAGTCCCACCTTAGTACTAAAAATCTAAATTTTGTCAAATTTTGGATCCCAACAATCAGAAACTTGTTCCCGATAGATTTCACCAGTAGGACAAATTCGCCACCCTGGGCAAATGAGTCCCACCATGAAAAATAAGTGATTTCAACTAGCATCTACAACATTTCAAATTCATCAAATATTGCCCAGGTGCACTCTATTTCATCCTATTTCCTTTTGTTTTGTATAATTTCTTCATTTAGTTCATAGTTTGTATATCACAGTGTGTTTTCAAACATAGCTTAAATCTCAATTTTACATTCATTTTCATCCATTTAAATCACTCAATTTCATTTATTTTAGTACATTTATCTTAGAAAACATTGGACATAACATTATTTGAATGATCCCTTTACATTTTTGGGACCTATCTCTCTCCTTTTAGGTGAAAACCCCTAGAAGAGGTAGAGAAGCACATAGGAACCAAAAATCAATGGTTCACCTTGTTTACTCAATATTACAAATCCTTTTTCATATGTATCTTCTATGTTGATAGGAGTGTCTGTCACTTTGTTAACATAGAATGGTTGAGTGTTTTCTTGATTAGAGGAACTTGGTTCACCTATTGTAGGGAACTTAGGTTCAATTCTTATCTTAGTTTAAGGATGTGGGTAACCAACATCTCAAGATATGGTATCGTAGGGGGTGTTGGTTGTTTCATGGATAGATAAAAGGATGCATTAGCTTCAAGGTTTTTAAGAAAATCATTTAGGAACTTATTCATGTTGTCATCATCTTCTCTAATGATGTAAACATCACGAGGACATGCATTAGGATTTGAAGGAGCATGAGTCAGTTCAATTTCATTAGGGTCATTTCTAAAAGCACAACTCGACACATCCACTAAGGACTTCAAGGACTCTAGAGTTTTCCAAAGCACGTATCCATGATGCAAATTTCAGATTCTAAACTATGTAATAATATGAAATGAAATGTTCTCGATGCAATTTAGAATTTAATCAATGCACAAGATGAACTAATTTAGACTAGATACAACGAATTGGATGAAACTGAAAGTCTATAAACTAGAACAAAAAGGTAACAATAGAAAACATAAGCACATAACCAATTCTTTAAATGCCAAAAAATGCAGTGCAAAATATGCATTGGAACTAATTCACCAAAGATGGCGAATGAGTCCCAGTAGGGATTTTTTTCAAAAAATTTAGAAATTTTTAATTGATATTTATGCATTTTATGTTGTATGATTTGAATCCTAAGTAAAAATGTAGATTTTGTTTGATTTTTAGTAATTGAAGATGCAAAAATGCAATCTACATGAATTTTTACTAATGCAAAATTAGACACCCTAGAATGTCAATTAACTAATCTAAACCCTAATGCAATGTTAACACAAGCAAGATCTAGGATGATGATGCACTCCAAATCAAAATTAAGATATTCTACAGGAAAGTTCACCAAAATGAAATAGGAAAAAAAGGGGATTGGGTGCTATCATATGGTTTAGGACATAGAGAACACCCACTTTCCAATTATTTCATTGAAGGATAACCCTAGAGATCTCAATGCAAAGGAGAAAAAAATCTTGCAATAGGATTTTCCTAGAGGCTGATTATAAACTAATGAGGGATTCACCACCAAGTTAAGACTTGGAAAGAAAAATGAAATGTAAGATGTAATTCTAAACCCTAATTCAATGCAAACATTCACTAAATGACCTAGAAATGCATATAAAATAAACAAAAAAAAATTGTAAGATGAAATGTGTGCACTTGGAGATCCAAAGATGAGTGAATGGAGCTTTGAAATATTGTAAATTTGGATTTTAATGCTGAGTGGGACTCATTCACCAAGCTGGGTGAATGAATCCAAGATATGAGTTTCTGTGTATGAATAGGAATCTAGCAAATGGGTATTCAAATTTGCAAAAATCTGAATTTTGACCTAAACTGGGACTCATTTGCTAGAAGTGGTGAATCAATATAGTTAGGGTTTTCTAAAAATTCAAAGTTTGAACTACTCTTCCTAGTTTTCTCAATTTTTTTCTTTTGGTTTTGGATTTGAATCTTTGTAAATCAACATGTAGGTGTTCTCAAATGTTCTCCAATGTTTGATGACAACTTTGACAACTTTAGGCTCTTTGACAACTTTCTCCAATCTTTCTCTTCAATGTGTCTTCAACCTAGACCTACAAATCACACATTGAAGAGAGGGAAAAATGTTATTCTTTTAGTGGATATGGGTTGACCTTGGTGAAACCCCATTTTGGTAATCAATCCTTGAAATAGAATGAAATATGAATGGAGAATTATGAATGAATAAAATATGACGTGGCAACTCACCAAACACTATCAATAAGATGTTGTGAACATGTATGAAATGGATCCAATGGATGTAGATCTTGACTCTTGCTTGAATAGGATAGATCTTGAATGAAATGCTATCATGAATCATAAAACCTGACATCACAATTGTTAGCTAAAAAATAAACATGATGCATGAAGTCATTGACATGATACTAGGTTCTGCCACAATATTGGTTTACACTTTATGGGAGATCTTGATTTTTGCTGAAATCACACATTTTTAGAAAATATAATGATTTAAGCCTTGAAAAGTTCCATTTAAAGGATTCCAATTGAAAATGATTTGATCAAACCAGCTAAGACAAATCCCCCTTGGATAGAACCTCGCTAGTTTTAAACCATACCTATAATGGAGTCTCCTTTACACCTATCAAAATGCTGATAAAAAACCACTTTTGATTTACCTTTTGGGGGATCAAATGAATTCATTTAAATTTTTTTTTGGGTAAGTATGTAGTCCTTATTATAAGCTTCCCAAAAAGTATAATTTTAATTCAATTGAATTTGATTATTATATTTATTTTTTATTTCTTGTGAATATAGGTTTTTCACCAAAAATCAAGCTCTATGTTCTGCACATGTGGAAAAATAGAAGATTATCAAAAACAAAAAATTGAAAAATATTATTGCACTAGATATTGAAGTCCTTGATCCAACAAAAAAAATTTCGATACATACAAAAAAAATTACGCATTATACGGTCCGCCCATGTATGAATTGTAATTAGTTTGACTTCAAAACTTGATTAGAAAAAAAAATTAATAAAAAAGCTATCTAACCAAGTGGAAGCACTAGATATCAGAGTCAAAAATCTAAATTCAAAATAATTAGAATTTTATCCTTCATGGAAAAAAAATATGTGTTATACGGTGAGCATCACTCCTTAAAAATGTTGTTTTCTTAAAAAAAACTAGTTTTTGAGGGAGATGGAAAAAGGGGTGCAATCTAATTCCAAAAAAATTTGAAAAAATAAATTAGAATCTACAACAAAATTTCATGAAACTCTATTTTGCATCATCTTGAAATTCCTCACGGTTTAGCCGCTATAGGTGCCCGAAAGTGAAGATTTAGTTAGAAAAATATATTTCAATGTCCAGTTTGGCCAAAAATTGTAAACCACTATTGTGGGATCACCCTACTTGGTGCTTGAATAATAGTCTAAAATGCTTGATAATCTACCCTTGAATTCTGTTGAATGCTCTTATGAAATCAAACTTGCTATATGCATGAATAATTGAATACTTGGGGGTTGAATGAGTGGAAGAAACTTGTATTTATACTTAATTATGCAAGAATACTTAAAATTACAATACTACAAGCTGACATCAAATCTAGGAGGATAAAATCCCACAAAAAAAATAAAATTAGTTTTGATTTTGGGTCACACAAGACTCATTCGCCGAAGGTGGAGAATGAGTCCCATTAGTCATAATTTATGGGACCATTTTTAAAAATTCTTAGAAAGGTGTGAAACCAAGTTCGGGACTCATTCAGACAAGGTGAAAAATGAGTCCCATATCTCTAAATATGGGCCACACATGTTGAAAACACCTGAATTATGATTGGATGTTGATTTGTGTCAGGATTATCCTAAAAAAGATGCATTAAATGAGGGTTGTGGATGCAAACTAAGGCCAATTAAAGCATAAAAAATACCAATTATTAATGACAACCCTAGAAAAGTGTGAAAGTGTGTTACAACACATTACAACACTCCAAATAAGGCATTATTAAGGTTAAAAAGAGATTTATTAGGTGTAGTTAATTAAGAAAACCTCATAAAAGTGTGAAAGTGTGTTGCAAAACTTTAGAAAGGTACCATTTATCTTCATTAGTTCACAATGACCCAAGACCTAATGTGAATGTTTCAAACACATTGTGACACTAAATCAAGGCACCATTAATCCTAGTTTACAAGGAGGGCCCAAACAAGCAAGGAAAAGTATAAGGGATAATTTTTCTATTGCCACAAGATGCAACTTAATATATGGTTTATCATTTGCAATGATATTTTTGATAAAAACCTTCATAGGTTTAGCAATAGTCTATACAATCAATGCTACGCCTTTTTAAATTTAGTAACAATTTCTAAAATCAATTCTACAAGTCCATGTTTGGGAACGATAAAAATTAACACTACAATATTTTAGATTTAGTAGAAAACTTACCACTATAAATTTGTTGGAAATATGAGTAGCTTTTGTTTTCATTGATATCGATAGATATTTTTTGTTGCATTGATGTCAACAAGTCTATAGGGAGATTTTTGGAAATTGGTGATGATGCTTTGATTTGTTGCATTATGTTGTCATTAGTAGTTGCACGGGTGTCAATCTCTAGTTTTTCCTTGATAATAATGTGTGTGTTTGAGTTACTATACTAAAGTTGGTTTTGTGGTAATGAGGAAGTGTTGAAGATGATGAGAATGTGTTTGTGGTGCTTGGTTTCCAAGTTCTTTTGAGAAAATTTGAATAAAAGAGAAAATAATGTGGTAAAGAGTGTTTAGTGTAGTAGAGAAGTGTTCTACCTTTTGCTCCACATTTCTTCATGGTTGAAGATCTGCTAATGTGGTTTAGATATGTTGATGAGAGGTGTTCAGAGGTGCTATATCTAGAGTCTCAAGTTTTGGATCATTATGCACAGAAAGTTGTGCTCACCAATGTGTGAACTATGAAAGTAGTGTTGTCTAGGAGAAATGGTTTTGCTTCACATTTCTCTGCAGTGTGGTTTTTGATCTTGTGGATCTAAGAGTATGCTTATAGTGCTCATATATATCTCTAGTATAAGTTGTTCAAATTTTGGTTCTCTGCAAGGTTGGATTCATGTGTTATGTAGAAGGTCAACAAGGTGAACAAGATGATTGTGCTCTTCAAATGGATGATGTTGTGAAGAATTCATTGGTTTTTAGGGTGTTGATGGAATATTCAATATTGTGTTTAAGCTTTCTGTGTTGTTCGTGAGTTGTATTTGGATCAAAGGAAGAATGTACTTAATCGTTCAATGGTGTTAAAACAAAGGTTTAACTAACCTTGGGTGTTTAAACTTATTGCATATGTGCTTTGGTGTTTTTCAAAGTGTGTTGTGACATGTATGAGTGGATTTAGGTCCAAGTTAAGGTGTGAAATGGTCCACCTTCATTCATATCCACTGTGAGAATGTTTTGGCTTTGACATAATTTGAATTTGCATTTTTTGAGGTGCATAAATGACCTTGTAGATTATTTTCAAGGTTGAGGACAGTATATTCATGTGTTGAGTTGATAGAGGATGATGTTATGAAGTGTGTGATATGGATTATGATATGAAGTGTGAAAGTGCAAATTGTAGTGTGAGCCTTAATGACTAAGACTACTAGAAGCAATGAGCATAAGTTCTATGCATTCTACAGAGAGAGTGTGAATGTATTGTTGGTGCAGTGGTGGAACTTTTGTATTTCTTTGAGATGGATTTCTCATTACAATAATCCTCTTTCTTCTTGTTTATATTCTAGTAGTGAGCCCTTCTTCCTTTTGGGCAGTGAGTCCTCTAGTAGTGAGCCTATTGTATTCGATGTTGCAATCACTTTATATTATGAGTTAATCCTCATTGTGATTTTTCCCTTCTTGGGTTTTCCACATAAATCTAGTGTTCTTAGGTGTTTGGTTGTGTTTACATTATTGTTTCACATGTCTATGTTATGCCAATGCATGATAAGGGTTTTATGGTTAATTATTTAACTTGGATTAATGTAGATCTTATTTTTAATGAGGGTTTGATATTTTAATGTAAAAATGATTCACCCCCCCCTCTCAGTTGTCTTGTGGATTCAACAAATTTTATGAATTTAGTAATGAGATCATTAAGATCAAAGCTACAATTAGCGAGGCTACCTGATTCCTATAGTCTAAAAAATATATCAAAGCTACATTTTTATTTTAAATTAGTAGTGATCTCTACATTTATTGTTACCACCTTTTAAATTGAGAAATGATACGTAAAATAAAAACTAGAACCTCTTATATTTAGCAATAATAACTTCAACCAATTCTACAACTTATAAAATATATAAATGATCTCTTAGATCAATACTAAAAATTTTCTCTATTTAGTAATGCCCAACACATTTAAAGGATAAAATCATGTTTTAATATGGAAATTAAATTAAATAATTTGAAAAATATTGAAATCCTTTCTCTTTTTCTACCACACCCACTAAGCCAACTCACCATTAAACTATTCAATGACACAAATTACATATAACATATTTTTGTACTGCACCTTGCAACCCCTATTAATGTGGGAACCATTAGATATTTTAAAAGTTAAGCATTAAAAAAAGAAGCACATCTTTGATAATTTTCTTCATTAAGACATCATATTACTACATAACCCTTCATTTTATTGAGCATAGAGAAATCAACCTCAATACTTTTTTTTATGCAAATTGCTACTGAAGAGGGTAACACTCTTTCATTGAATTCAAAAGGAAAATCACCCTTAATTCTTATTAAAATAATTATTTATTTCAAATATACAAGAACTTTACCTTCTTCATGAAGTTATGACCCATGTAGATTTTCATATACCTTTTTTAGGTGCTCCATAATAGTATGAATAAAGGCCATTAACAACTCCATAATTATACACAATTGTGTGTATTGTATTCCTAATTTCATATATCTATTCACAAAGATCTGAAATCCCAACAATCAACTAGAATTATTAGTTTTTTAGGGAATTTTTTTTTGTTTCATGACTACACATAACCAACTATGATTATGCAATACCATATACTAGCCATCACATACCTTTTGTATTTATCAATGGAAAATTTAATTGGCTTAGCATATTTTTTTCTTGTTACTAGCTAAATAATTTATAGCAGTAGATTCAACATTTTAACAATAGTTTCTTTTAAAAAATTACAATGAAATTTTGGATGGAGTTTTTACCCAACTTGTATTTACATGCCAATATCATTTACTTACCTATTGACCAATTTCTTACTACTACCAACAAACATCACCACTAGTAGCAAATAAGACTACTAGTTTTGAAATCATGTTATTAGTGGTTGGTCAAAATCCTGGTAGTGGCAATGCTAGTATCATATTAAAAAATGGCTACTAAATAATCTTTCACACTCATAACCCACTTTCCAACACTAACAATAGTTTTTGGTATTTTTACAAACTAGAGGGAAGATTCATGATAAAAGTAGAATATTCTAGAAAATGGAGGAATATATTGGTATCTACTCATTTTGATGTATATACATTCATTGGATATAGATAGCCTCGTGTACATATATTTTGATGTTGATAGTGTATCCCACATTCGATGGTTTAGATGGTTTATGTCATGACATTGATTATTGATGATAGATATGAGATGATATTTTTTGTGGCTATAATTATGGTGTTATGTGATGCAAAGATGATTTTGGGTGCACATATTGTTGTGATGTATGCCTTTGATATTTTCATAATGTAATGGTATATGATGATGTATACTTATGATGCTAATAATGATCTATAAATGTAGGATGTATGATATGATATCATGATATATGGGCATGATTCCATTTTTTATATTTTTTTATGCTATATATATAATGACTATGTAGGATGCATGATATGTGATGTTTTTGATGGTTTATGGATGCATATGTGATGAATATTTTATTGTATGTCATGATACTTGGATATAAATTTTATTATGATAAGTAGAATAGAATAATGGATGACTAGGGTATGTGGCTGACGACTTTTTTTTTTACCCAAAATTGATGAAACAAAAAGGGTTTTTAAAGGAAATTCTCAGCGTTCTACTGATATAAATTATGCTTTACATTGAATTTAATAAGTAATTATTATTCATTTTCTATTCAAATTATGACTAAAGTCCTTACTGATAGGCTAATTGAAAAATATCTATAGCTTTCAAACGGTATCACATTTTTTGAATCCAAAACATGCATCACATTCTATGTTTCACATAATATAGGATTAAAAAAATAAAAATTGAATTTCATGAAGTTTTGACCAAGTTAAGGTGGTCAGACATACAGTTTTTATATTTTTTAAAAAGTTGTAATAAAAAATTCATAATTAATTATTTACTTGGAAAAAAATTACAAAAAAATATGCATCACATCGGGGCATGAGTCCTCTTCTTATATCTAAAATGTTATAAAAAATAATTATCATTTTATTGTGGTTAGGGTGGTTAGACAGACACCTACTTCTTACTTTTTCCCTGAAATTTAAGTACCATTGCATTGAAATTTCAAATTTTCACCAAATAGATTTTATTTTTTTAAACAAACCTAGTAGTTTAGAAACTACATTCAATTTTCTACAGATTCTATTCTTACATATTTTTGAAATAATATAGAAAACTTATTCAAATTTTTACGTCAAGTTGCCTAACTCTAATTTTTCTAAATCTTTTGCCACTTAAGGGCCTATTTTTTCCATGATGATCCTGCACATACCCACTAGATAGATAGAATGTGAAATGAATGAATGATGTTGATCAAGTACCAATATATCTATGATTATTGGATATATTTGAGATTTTATTATATATGGGGTGATCCCATAATACTGGTTTACAATTTTTTGCCAAACTAGACATTGAACTAACTTTTTCTAACTAAATCTTCACATTCGGGAACCTATAGTGGTTAAACCACGAGGAATTTGAAGATGATGAAAAATAGTGATTTCTGACATTTTTTCTTTAGATTCTAAATATATTTTTTTCAAAAACTTTGGAAATAGATTGCACTTCTTTTTCCATCTCCCTTGAAAACTAGATTATATCAGTAAACACCATTTTTAAGGAGTGATGCTCACCGTATACAACATAACTTTTTTTCTATGAAGGATAAAATTTTTTTTTTTCAAATTTAGATTTTTAACTACGATATATAACTCTTTCATTTGGTTTCATAGTGTTTTATTGAATATTTTTTCGTTAATCAAGTTTCAAAGTCAAACCAATTACAATTCAAACATAAGCGAACCATATACAACATAACTTTTTTTGTATGTATCAAAATTCATTTTTTTTTTACTAGATCAAGGACATCAATAAAAATCCTACACATATTTTTCAAAATTTTATTTTGATAATATGCTATTATTCCACATGTGTAGAACATAGAGATTTATTTTTTGGTGAAAAACTTATGTTTAATCAAACTAAAAAAATAAATACATAATAAAACCAAAACATATTAAAATTATATTCGTTGGATAGCTCATTCTGAGGACTACCATCATCTAGTTGGGTCTATGAAATCTCCTCTAGTTTCATCCTCAACTTGAGCTTTGAAGGGAAAATTTTTGGAGATTTTTGGTGCCAGAGGGGGGAAGGGGGGAAAGGGGGGTTCGAGCAAACCCCCATTTCTACAAATTTTCTCTTTTTTTTTTATTCCAAGAAATGAGAAATATGTGGGACCCAGCATTTAGTGGGGTTCACTCAAAGGGGGTTTCGAGCGAACCCTTATTTGGTTCGTTCGGACCCTAAGTTCATTTGAACCCCCCAAAACCTTTTTTTTTCATAGGGCTTTTTTTTGTAATTTTGCTTCCTTAATAGAATTGTAAACCAGTTTTGTGGGATCACCCTATGGGATAAGATAGGATATATTTTTTTCTTTAGATTATGCTAAAGAATGTAGATCAATCTTTATTCTGATATAGCAAGTAGATAGTATTCACCAAGGTATAAAGAGGCAAGGTGGTTTTATATCTATTGCATGGAATTTGACTCTACATATAGATAGGAGTATCCTTGTTCATGCCTAACATACATAAACCTTGTTTTATTAAGCAAGAGAATGTGGCCAAAAAAGAAAGTATACTAATGCAAAAAAGGTATAAAGAAACTAATATCCAAAATTCATTGTATTTCCTGAGAATATCACTACACACACAAGGAAGGTATTTTCCAAGGTTGTATGATGAAAACATCCCACAAACACAGTAGATGAAAGTAATGAATATGCCCTATTATGGACCCCTCTAGACATACCAAGATGTTAAAGATCATGGTGGCTTCAAGTAAGCAATGGAATGAGACAAAAGATAAAACCAAAAGAAAATACTGATTGGAGAAACACATCAATGCAATTATATCTCTTGCCAGAGAGTAGTTTTAGGTGATATAGAAAATGATGCCTATTGTAGGAAAGATATCTCTATTAAGATATATGATAGATGTTAATATTTATTTAGAAAATTATTTTTACAATTGATATGAAAGCTAGTTGATAGATTTTGACAATGATCGATACATTCAATTTCCTTCCATCCTCATGTTTTGATGATTGACACATTTTATTTTATTTACTTTGTAAAATTTTATTGTGATTGTGAAAATAGGTTTATTATGGATGTAAATTTTATTGTAGATGGTTATTTTTGATTCTTCTTTCTTTTTGGATTTTTTTATTTTGAAGGAAGTTTTCATTGCACCAAAATATCACCATGTTAATTCCCAATACAAGATCCAAGATTCAAAGGAGGTAGTTAAGCCATAGATATAGAGGTAGAGATAGACATATTAGAAGAGAAAGAGAGGGAGGTAGAGATAGAGAGATAGAGAAGGACTATTAGAGAGGGAGGGAGGGATAGAAGAGGGGAGATAGAGAGAGGGAGGAAATAAAGTTAGAGGAAGGGAGAGAGATAGGTAGTAGGAGAGAGTGAGATGGAGACTTATATTTTTTGTATACACCTAAAATTGGTCAAGACATTTAATTAATTAAATACTAGTTATTTAATTAATATTTCATTTCTACTTATAAATAAATTATCAATTGATTTATATAGTTCATATCTTCTAATTCTCAAAATCTAAAATAACCTTCCTCTAATTTAATTAAATAAACAAATTTCTAAATTTTTTTTACTTAATTCATTCTCACTAATCTCAAATTTGGAATTCAAGCACATGTCTACAAGTTTTCATGCCACCTCACCAAGGTCACATGAAATTAAATAATTCTAATTTTTAATTAGAATTATCTTCAACAAATTTTCAAACACGTGGCTTATTGCTCACACACTTCTTCAAAAAACTTTCAAACACATGGTTTTTTTCTCCCACACTTGATTCCTCCATCCATTTGGCATGTTTTATTTGGTCAAGGGATTCCTTCATCCATTTGGAATGTTGTCTTTGTTCAAGGGAACATTCTTCTTGATTCTCTCCATCTCTACCATTTATTCCTCTTGTTTGAATATGGACCGTCAATCGCTACCACATCACAAGATGCTTGGAAAAGCTTATAAATACAACCATTTTTCATAGTATTTTGCATACCACATTTGAGTAGAGTTACCACAAAAGAATAGCTTTGGAGCATTGGAGCATTTGGAGTCTTATAGTTATCATTGTTTATCATTTTAACAAGTTTTCATTGTAGCATCATGTTAACTTAGAATCATATTTTGCTTTATAGTTTCATTTTCAATCATGTTTTTCTTTATAGTTGCATTTTAGATTATCATATCATTAATCATTTGACAATATGAAGAATCATTTTAGCTTGATATCATATCATTAGCATTGTATAATCTCACATAATTATCCATTTGTCAAAATATCACCATTATCATAGTATCATGGCTTTTATCATATAGTTGCATGTAGGAATTTAGATTTCTTACATTTTCAAACATCTCATTTCTTAAGTGGTAATTTTAACAACCATAGTGCACATGCAAAATCTGAGAGCCAAATGGTTTAATAAATCCTTAAGAATAAAGGACAATGGCACATTTTTAGGAATTTAATCTTGTTTCAATTTGATTCAATTTTATTGATTAAATCACTAATATAATACATCTCATTGGTGTTTGTGTTGATTTACTAACTCTCCCACATTTCACACACACATAAAATGGCACCCACCATGAGGCACAATCCCATTTCTAATAATTTTCTAGAAAATTTATTGTAAACAGGTTGGATGGGATGTTTTAGTGATATTGTGAGTTCTTTCGGCACATACGACATTTCTTTTGGTGCATATGATCTCTGTTATGGTGCATACAAAAAATATTTTCGCACATTCGGCATCTGTTATGGTACATGTACGACATTTCTTTCAATGCATACGTCAACTATTTTAGCACATCTAGGGAGTTTTTCAGCTTTTTCGTCAATTCTTTTAGAGCATTCATCAGTTCTTTTAGTGCATACATGAGTTCTTTTAGTTCATAGAGTATCTATTTTAGCACATTGGAATGATAGTTTAGTGCATTGGATGACTGTTTTAGAAAATCTATGTGAATTTGCAAAATTTTAAAATCCCGAGAACTAATTAGTGCTTTTTGCTTGCAGGTACTTTTTACACTAGTTAAAGGAAATCTTATCAAACTACTGATGATTTATGCAGGGGATAGAGTTATTTAATGCTTTCTTTTGGTTAAGATAGGCATCTAGCTTAATTAGAAGGTTAAAGAACACCATGTCTTCCATTCTTGATGAATGGTAGGCATATGCTCTCTCCTTAAGTGGGTGACCAAAAATCTAAACCCATTTTCTTTTATTTTGTTTTATTCGTAGAGGTCCTACCTTGTGGGGAAAAGTAATCACCCAAGGGAACGACCCAACCACTAACACACTAAAGCCAAGCGACTTCCAACTAGGATATAAATGTGGGTACTTGAGGAAAGTTCAAGTATACTAAGGATTGTTCCAACAAGAAGGGCAGTAATGGTCTCTTGTCGTATGGATGATCCCCCATGAATGGAATGCCTATACTAGAACCCTTTGTTATAGCAAGGCCAAAAAATTTAATCTATTTACTAGCACAAGAATGGTTATTCTGAAGCCATCCCACATTTTTGCGGCTTTTAGTAGAGATGAAAAGTATGTCATAGAAGTTTCATGCATATTGATGCTTGGCTACCCTGAGAAGTGAGTGTCGTGGAGGGGAGCCAATGGGGTCAAGCATCTAATCATCTACTAAAAGTAGGCATAGCTGGAGTAAAATCCAAGTGGGAATCCTGTGAATATTTCCTACACAACCTTAGGATTATACATGCTTGATGTGTTTTACCAATGTGTTTTGAATCAAATTTCAAACAAAACATAACACTAGAAGTGAAAATCTTGATTAAAAAATCATCCATTTGAGTACTCAATTTCCATCATTCACAAAGCTAGAAATAAAATAAAAAATCTCTTGTAAAAAGATTTTATCCTTGGAAACAGTCAGATTCACAAATTCAAATCCAAACAAACAGATAAAGTTGCCAAAAACACGAGATCTTTCCAAGATTAGTGCATTCATGTTATGTTATAGCGCACTGCTGCCATATTTTAACGCATCTGACATTTGTTTCAACACATCTGGTGCATCCATTTCTTTCTCCAGTGCATCTAAGTCATATTTTAGTGCATATACCCTCTGTTATAGCGCATACACTGCATATTTTAGTGCATCAACCCTATGTTACAACACATACAGGCAATCTTATAGCACATTTTTGTAATCTTTTAGTGCGTCTATCCTTTGTTACAGCACATCCAGGCTTTCTTCCAGCGCATCTATCAAATCTTTTGGCACATTCATGCTCTATTTTAGCACATCCATTAAATGCAAAACTTGATAGCTAATTTTATCCCCTGTTTCACATTTTGAGCTAGAAGTCAGAATCCTTTTCAATCCAGAATCATTCCTCAGGTACAAACGAGTCTAAACTTGTCAAAAATGGCCTCTACAAGTGGAACTCTCCAATCTAAAACTAGATCTAAACATCTCAAAGTTCCTAAATCATCAAAATTATCACACCTTTGATTGTTAAGCCTAGTTTCATCATCATGATTTATCATCCTCTCATCACGAAACAAAGTTGTATAATCAAATTAAACTTAGTCTCATCAATAGAATTTGTCAATGTATTCTACTTAGTTGTAATCCTTGGCACTATTCCAAAAAAAGATCAAATTTTAGTCAAAGAATAACACTTGTATGCCCATTCGAATAAGATTACAAAAGAAGAAACTCAAGGAAAAAGAACTAGAAACACAAAACATTGAAATGCAAAACATTGGAACTCAAAGCATCGAAACTCAAAATAGTGAAACTCAAAACACCATGGCTGAGGCTGAAGAAAATACTTTCCATGGAATCAACAACATTGAAGGTGAAGAAATAACCGAGGAAGACATTCAACATGTTGAACAAGATCCTAATTTCCACAATTGTTTAGAAAATATCTTCGAAAGAAATGGGGAAAAATACCTACTAATGTTGGCTAAACAAGGTGCCAAATTTCCTGAGGATTTTGATGTTAATCAATTAAAAGAACCTCCCAAGAATCCTAAAAATGATCCAGAACAAGTGGTTTCCCTAACTCATCAAATGAAGAACCTCCAACAATAATTTCTTGACATGCAAATGGGAACATCAAATGATACTTGATACAAGATATTTGTCCCTATCTATTTGATCAAAGTATCCACATGATTCCCTTTCCCAGAGTATGACAAATACAATGGAAAACCAATCCAATAGACCATGAGTCTTGAATTTACATATGAAGAAAGGTACCTGATGAGGTTATTCCCAAGAAGTCTAGGTGGAAAATGCCTTGAATGGTTTTCCAAACTCACACAACCAATTAACACCTTTGAAGAATTGGTTAACTAGTTCATCACCCAATACTCTTATAACATCCAACATGACATCACAATGAAGGACCTTTGCAACTTGAAACAAAAAAAGGGTGAATAGTTCCTTGTATTCTTACAAAAATGGAGAAGTTTATTTTCATGATATTCTCATCTTGTACTTGAAAAGGAAAATATAGAAATCTTTATCGACAACCTAATTGAGGATATGAGATACAAATTGGAATTGCAATGTCCACCTACCTTCAAAAAAATTGATTGAAAAAAAATTTAGCTGAGGTTCTAGAGTCATAATCCTGATAACCAATTATCCACTAATTATTGCCGATAACAATTGAAACCAAGAGAAGAACGTATATTCATGATAATGACAAAACAATCCACCCAACAACCAAAGCAACAACCAAAATGTCAACCAAGGCAACAATCAAGGTAATGCTAGATCTAGAACACCATCATATCAAAGAAGGTTCACACCTTTAGGACAATCATTAGAATCAACATTAAAGGAACTTCTTGAAGCTAAAGCCATAACATTACCAAAGGAAAGAAATTAGGAACCACAAGTTAAGCCTCCATGGTGGAATGATGCACATTTTTGTGACTTTCATCAAAAAAAATGGCATACAACCAATTACTGCATGCAATTGAAACACTTGATACAAGATTTGATCATGGAGCATTGAAAAACCCTCTACCAAACTATGAAAAGGGGGAGTCCTCATCATCAAGAACCAAAGGAAAAATGTGAATTATGTTTATGACACCACTATTCTCCATATTGAGGTGGTTCATGATAAAACCCATGAAAAACTAGATCTTATTGCAACTGATAACCCAATAAACAACATCATTGAACATGAACAAAAAATCATTGCAAATGAAAATCATCACCATGACATCAACATCACGACACATGAAATCAATGACCGTGTGCCAATAAATTTGATCACCAACATTGTTGCAAATAACAATTGAAGCAATATTATTAAAATAAAGCAAAAACAAGACAATTCACTGATCAATGCAATCACTAGAGGACAAGCCAAGGTAACATTGAAAGGAGCTACCCCTTCTACGTCTAATACAACTGCTATCCCTACAAAACCATACAGTATAGTTGTTAAATTACAGAAGATACCAACATAAATCTCCATATTAGAACTCCTTAAGATCTCACCCACTCAGAAGGAAATCTTAGAGCAAGCTCTACTTGCCACCACGGTACCAAACAACTTAGAAGTTTTCCAATTTCAAACTATGGTGGGACACTTGACCGCACCGCATTTCCTTTCATTTTCTGAACATGACGACGTATCTATCACCCATCCACACAAAACTACTCTCCACATTGATGTTTTAATCCATAACATCACATTAAACATGTTCTAATAGATGGAGGAGTTGGCTTAAATATCTGTACTCTAAAAATTTTATGTGCACTCAGATATTATGAAAATTCTATTGATCCTAGAAGCAAAATCACAATAAAAGCATATGATGATGAAGAAATATCCTCCCAAGGATTGATTGTCTTATCAATTCAAGTAGGACCAGTTGTCAAAGATATAGTATGCCAGGTGTTGGACAAAGAGTTAACATACAACATACTCTTGGGACGTCCTTGGATTCATGAGATGCAAGTTGTACCATCAACATATCATCAGTGTTTGAAGTTCCCATTCAATAGACAATAAATCACTATGGCTACTAATTCCAACAACCCCCAATACTACACCACACTCAGAACAACCCAAGACACTTTGCTACCACACAACAGGGAATCTACAACTCCTGGTTCATCCAACAGTGAAAAAAAATTAAATTACTTGTCAAAATGGGTTGAGAAAAAGGACCAATCAAAGGGTAAAGGTGTTGGTGAGTCTACTCCATCAAATCATGAAAGCCAACACAATTCCTTACCAAAATAGGTTGAGAAGATCTAATTGAAAGACAAAGGCATGGGGGAATATTCATTTGAGCAATCCTTATGTTTATCACAACTTTCATCTTCTCTTAAGACATATGGACAACCCTCTACGTCAAGACACCAATCCACAAAACCAATCACATGCTTTGATGGTAGGTTTGTAAAATAAGGCATTGTAATTGAGGAATCTAAAGATAAGGACATTTTAAACTGGATTTACAAGGATGAGGAACAATCCCAAATAGCAGTAACTACCAGTATAGAGACAGAACAATATGGTAAAGGATTCACTATGCTAGAGAAGATGGGGTATAAAGAAAATGGTCCTATGGGTAAATGAAAAGAAGGCATTGTAGAACAAATACAACCCACCCTAACCAATCCAAAGGAAAAAACAAGACTAGGGTACAAAGAATAATCCAAAGAAGAAACTAGACAAGTTGTCAAACGAATCCTTCAATTGAGAGATAGTTTAGAAAAAGACTTCAATGAATATGAATGGGATTCCCTCTCAGAAGAGTCTTGTCATGACAAGGGGATTGATGTCGTACAAAAGTATAAGCCAACACGTACGAATGGATAGAGCTCGAGTTATCGACCACTTGAAATTGGATCACAAAATATCGATGACTAAAGTGAAGATGATCATTCTTCGAGCGAGATAGATACTTCAGAAGAGAGTAACATCTTAGACCTCAATATTTCCATTGGACATTCTGATGAAATTTCCATCATGATGCTTACCCCTTATGACCTTGGCCAATCTGATGATTCTATGCCATTAATACACCCTAAATTGATTGACTGGGACCAATTAGAGCTATTTGATCTACCTACCTTTTTGAATGATGATACCATTGTCAACTTCCTCTATTTTGACAATCCTGTAACAAATTCCACTATTGAACGTCATAACAAAGCTTCCAAATAGGGGTGTGTCAAATCTTTTAGCTACAAAATGAATAATACAAGAAATCGATTTGATGGTGAAAACCATTCAATGTAAGTATCTGATCTAGAAAAAGTAAAAATAAAGAGTGCATTCAATGGAAAAACCCTCTTTGAGGCATCAAATGATGGAAGATTTGACACTCTCCCAAAACACTGTAAGGAAAATCCATAAGTGTTGATTGAACCTACATAGTCTATCAATGTTTGCACAAGTGAAACAGTGAAGACCCTACACCTTGCATCATCCATGACAGAAGAGGAATAACCTAGCTTCACCAAGTTATTTGAGGAGAGGAAGATCAACTTTCCTTGGTCTTATGTTGACATTCCAAGCATAGATCCAGAACACATCATGCATCATTTATCACTACCACCTGGCGTAAAACTAGTAAAGGAGAAGTTAAGAAAAATTCACCCTCATATCCCCTCTTGGTAAAAGCCGAATTGAAGAAGCTACTAGATGTGGGATTCATTAGACCTATTGACTATGCCTAGTGGATATAAAATATTATGCCAATCTCAAATCAAACAAAAGCATTAGGATATGCATAGACTTCAGGGATCTTAACAAGGCCTTCCCAAAAGATGATTTTCCTCTACCTAATATTGGCATCATAGTAGATTTAATAGCAGGACATGAAATGTTATCACTTGATGGCTTCTCAAGGTACAATCAGATAAAATTTTCACTTGAAGATCAAGAAAAAACACCCTTCACATGTCCTTGGGGAACTTTCTGCTGGAATGTAATGCCTTTTGGGTTGAAAAATGTTAGAGTCACACATCAGAGAGCAATGACCACCATCTTCCATGACATGATGCACACTTTATGGAAGACTATGTAGATGATTTATTGGAAAAGTCATTCACTATAGAGGGACACTTGGAAATTTTAGACAAGATCTTCACCAAATTGGAGAAATTCAATATGAGACTAAATCCCAAGAAATGTGTATTTGACATAACATTAGCTAAACTATTTGGATACATTATGTCAGCCAAAGGTATTGAGGTGGATCTTGCAAAGGTTAAAGCCATCATGGAGATGCCTCCTCCTAAAAACATCAGCCAACTCAGATCTTTGCAAGGAATATTCCAATCTATCTTGAGGTTCATCACACAACTGGTTGACAAAACACAAGAACATATCTTTTAAGTCAGATGAGAAGTGTGAAGTAGCCTTCAATCAACTCAATAAATATCTAATGTCACACCACCAATACTAGTACCACCAACTAAAGGAAATCCATTAATAATTTACATTGCAAAAATTGAGATATCTTTGGGAGCTTTACTGGCACTGGAAGATTCTGCAGGAAATGAAAGGGAAATCTATTATATCAGCAGGACCTCAAATGGTTAGAAGATCAACTACACCTTCATTGAAAAAACTTGTGTTACGGTAGTATTTTCTACCCAACAACTCAGACATTACATGTTGACTCACACCATTAAACTCATAGTTAAAATTGATCCCCTAAAGTGTCTACTTAGCAAAGCTACCCTAACAAGAAGACTAGCCAAGTGGGTCATGATATTGAGTGAGTTTGACATCTATTACATGGACAAAAAAACAATCAAGGGTCAATCCATAGCCGATCAACTAGATGAAGCACCATTGCAAGAATATCATCCAATGAACATTGAGTTTCCAAATGCTAATGTCCTAATGGTATCAACACAACAATGGATGTTGTACTTTGATGGTTATTATACATAACACGGATCAGGTGTAGGAATTTTTTTTATCTCGCCACAAGGACATACCATTCGCAAGTTCTACAGACTGATGTTTCCTTGCACCAATAACACAGCCGAATATGAAGCATTGATCATTGGAATCAAAGTAGCACTCAAATGGAAGATCACAGAATTGCATGTCTGTGGTGATTCACAACTAGTAATTAAATAGGTGAACGGTGATTACCAAACAAAAGATGACAAGTTGATGCCATATTAAAGAAATGGTTGATGACTTCAAAAAGTACTTTGTGGAGATAAAATTTGAGAAGATTCCTAGAGGCAACAACAAAGCTACTGATGCCATGGCTACCATTGCTTCTCTCCTACAAATTCTTGAAAAATGAGCTCATCATGAGTTAATGGTGGAACAACTGTTCAACCCATCCTATGACAACCCAGAATCCCAAGTCATCTACCATTTAACCAAGGCCAATGTTTCCACCTATGCAAAAATCTACAGTTATTTAAAAGACAATACCCTCCCACCTGATTTATCCTAAAATAAAAAAATGCAACCTCATCCAACAAGCAACTCACAATACCTTAATTGTTGATGTACTTTACCGCCAAGGTCTTGATGGTACTCTCCTTTGGTTTTTGGAATGTAACGAAGATGAAACCACTTTATGCGAGGTCCATGATGGTATCTATGGCACACATTCAAGTGGCCTAACTTTAGCTAAGAAAATCTTGCATTTGGGGTATTACTGACCAAATATGGAGAAGTCATTCCAATATGTCAAGAAGTGTTAGAAATGTCAAATCCATGGAAACTTTAGCTAAGAAAATCTTGCATTTGGGGTATTACTGACCAAATATGGAGAAGTCATTCCAATATGTCAAGAAGTGTTAGAAATGTCAAATCCATGGAAACTTGATACATACACCAACACAAGAGTTGCAACCTTTCGCATCAACATGGCCTTTTTGTCAGTGGGGACTTGATCTTGTAGGTGGGTGATCCCACAATAATGGGTTATAGTTTTTGGCCAAACTTGACATTAAAATCAAGATTTTTCACCAGACATTCACTTTCTTACACCTATAGCAGCTAAACCATTAAGGTTTTGAAGATGAATCAAACTAGTTATTTGTTAGATATTTTGTGTAGATCCTAATATTATTTTTTAAAAAAAATTAAAAAATAAATTGTGAACTATTTTATGTAATTTTTAATAACTTATTTTTTCTACTAATCAACATTTTTAAAAAGTGATGTTTACTTCGGCACATGTAACCTTTTTTTATAGATAGGATACAATTCTGATTTTTAAAATACAAAATTTTCACACCAATATCTAGGTGATGGATATTTTTTCATAATTTTTTGTTACCTATTTTTTTTTTAATTAATTTTCCAAGTCAACATAATTATAATTTGGACAGAGGTGTACTTCAACATGCATAACTTTTTTTGTATTCATTTGAATTAACTTTTTCTTTTTCTTTTTGGAATAAGGACATCAATACCTAGGGCACGTGTATTTTTAAAAAAAAAAAATCTCTATTTTTCTATTTTTTCATATGTGTAAAATAAAGAACTTGATGTTCTTTGAAAATCCTACAGTCACAAGAAATAAAAAATAAATATAATAATCAATTAAACATATTTAAAATTATACTTTTTTAGGAAGCTTAATAAGGGCTATAGGCCATAAAACATAAAATTTAAATGACCCATTTGATCACCCAAAACGAAATCAAAAGTGGTTTTAATCGTAATTTTGATAGGTGTAGAGGAGACTCGACATTATAGGTATGGTTTAAATCTAACAAGGTTCTATCCAAGGGGATTTGATCTAAGGGGGTTTGATCAATCCCTCTTTAATTAAAATAATTTAAATGGAACCTTTAAAGTCATAAATCATTGTATTTTCTTAAAATATGTGATTTCAGGAAAAAATTAGGATGTCCCAAAAAGTGTAACCCATTATTGTGGCAGGACCCAGGTAAGATACATCCATCTTCATCCAATAGACACAAGTTTATCATTACAACCACATAGTACTTTACGAAGTGGATTTAAGTTGTTCCTTTGACCGCCATCACAAGAAAACAAATTTCATCATTCATCATGAATTATATCATCTGTTAATATGAAATTCCTCAATCTATTATCATGGACAACGATAGACACTTCAAGAATCAAGATGTCCAAGAACTATGGGATAGGTTCCATATACACAATTGATTTTCTAAACCATATTATCCCCAAGGAAATGGCCAAGCAGAGGCCTCAAACAAGACTATCCTAAAAATCTTTAAGAAAATTGTCAACGATGTTGGACAAGACTGGCACATTAAATTGAACCCTACTTTGTGGGCTTACAGAACCAATATCTGAACCCCGATAGGAGCTACACCCTATGCTCTAGTCTATGGATCAGAGGCCATTCTAACTATAGAGGTTGAAATAGCATCACTCTGGGTGTCACTAAAGGGGATCATATCATATGAGGATTATAGACTATCCCGGTTACAAGAATTGGAACTGTTAGATGAGTGTCATCAGGAAGCAGTTGATCACCTAAGAGCCTATTAGCAGAGGATGTCTAGGAGCTACAACCATAGAGTGAAACCAAAAACCTTTTAGGTGGGTGACTTGGTTCTGAAAGAAAATCCCCATAATCAACAAGATAGAGAGAGAAAAGGGGAAATTTGAACCTAATTTGCTAGGTCCCTTTGTCATTGTATCAGACTTCGGATCTGGAGCATATCAGTTGTCTACACTAGAAGGGGATTTATTTGATGAACCCCTCAATAGCTTGCATCTCAAGAAATTCTACACCTGAATCATCTAGTGCATCAGAAAGAGTCTTGAAAAAATACAAAAAAACATAAAAAAAGGTCCTGAAAAAATTGCTACCTTGATGAAAACCTGGCAAACAGGAATCTTGGTAACAACAAAAAAAATAAAAGAAAGAAAAAAAATACAAAAAATGTGAAATTTTGAAAAAATAAAAAAATTATTAAATTTGAAAAAGTGCAATAAAAACAAGTAGTGAAAACCTGGCAATAGGCACTATTTTTGATAGGTTAGATTTTCCATCTATTTGAGCATGTCGACCATTTTCTTTGACCTTCATTCTGTCTATCATCAGAAATCTTCATGTACATATCCTGGCATCGCGGTCGTGTCTCACCCTAGACTGGGGGGAAAATCCTGAAGTCACTGGGGACAATAAACTTTGATCTTAAACCAATAGAAAAACAACATTAGTACAACACAACCCAAAATATTGATCATAGTGCAACACAACATTAAACATCAATCACCACCAATAACACATCAACCATCAAACATCAAACAGCTAAATCAATCTAATCAAAACAAACCTCAAATGGATGATGTTCCTTCTGAATCATGACTTTATCACTGTGGCATGAATGTTCAAACTATTGAACTTTGGCTTTTTTTATCATATCTTTGGAGCACCTTGATGATGTATTGAACTAGAGGAGTTAAGAAGGAGTATTTATTTTCTTTGTCTGCTATCTGCGAGTTGATCATTACTACTATGCAAATTGTTATGGGACGTGCTCTACAAAGTCATACTCAATAAATACACAAGCAATACTCAAGTCATCTCGGTTTAATTATACCTAGATTCTTTTGTTAACTTGCAATATCAAAAATCATGGAAGTAGTATTGTGATCATCATGGTCTAAATTATGCCATCGATGCTTGTACTCACTTTCAACATTTTAAAGGCTCAATGATGATAAAAAGAATGACAAATCGACTGTTACAATGACAACATTTGGATATTAGATTTGCATGGTTAAGTTAGGTTGCATCCATGTTATTCTACATCTATATGTATAGGATTTCCAAACCTACAAAATTTTCACAATGATGTTATCTCTCTTATCAATGGATTGAATACATTTGAGATTAACCAAAAACACATCATTCTCATATAGTTGCACATCAGTCACATCATCATTTGCATACATTAAGAAAGCATTCTCATATCATATGTACATGATCACATCACAACTTTGGCATTAAAAAAAATACAAAAAGATGTGCATTGCATCTCATTTCCATAATAAAAATCATGTCATATAGTTGCATTAAGAAAGTGGTCCACTAAGCTTAAATGAGTGAGTCTCTTTATATTTCCAAGAGAATTAGGAAATACCTCAGGTTTTGTGAAGCTTAACTTAACAAATAATCAACTTACTGTAGCCTTCCCACAGCTCTTGGAAGTTGAATAGATTCACTCATTTAAGCTTAAGGCCCTAAAGGTTTTGAAGTCTTGCAAACTCAGTTAAGCATAATCATTTACATTACATATCTTTCATATTATAAAACATCATCTATATATCATCCCATCATCATTACATCCATACATGATCAATTTTTCCAACATCCATAACCATCACATATCATTTGCATCACACATCATTACATAATCAAATCCATCTCACATAGCATAAAACATCACCCATAAAACATATAGAATCATGCATCATGCATTATCATATCATCATTGCATACATCATAATCATCATGATCATCATCATATAAACATCATAAACACATAGAACTAGGCACCATCATACGATCATACATTCATCCATTCATGACATCTTTATTTGCATTAGAAAAGAACAAAAACATAAAATGCATCACATTTCATTGGCATAATAGGACCTGTCGCATACATCATATAAACATCATTCATAAAGCATCATAGAATCATAACACATCAGTTGCATAATCATTTGCATCCATAACATATCATATAGTCATCATATAGAACATCACATAGCATCATAAAATAGAAATCAAAGGAATCCATCATAATCATCATAATCATCATCACATAAAATTCATATAGACACATAGATCATAATCATAGCCACATGTCATATAACCTCAAAATCATAATGTCAAAGTATAGAAGGATATCCAAAGGTATAAAGAGATACATCAATATAAAAAATGGCAGTGTATCATAATGTCTCAAATTAAGAGGTACATCATCAATGTCTCAACTGAATAAAGAGGTATACATCAGTTCCCAAAATACATCAAAATTTGTCATCATAATCAGAGCTATGTCATGCTCCCCCTAGACAGTGTTGGCATCACATGACCAATACCTCCCCCACTTGATGGCCCTGTACTTGGGTCTCTCCTATCTCGAGGAAGTGGTTGTGTCACACCCATGCTAATGATCTGAGACTGAGACCTCCCTGACCGGGACTGTGCAAAACTCTCCCACTGCTTTGGAGGAACTAGATCATGATAACTAACCCTATAAAATCTACCTCTTGTGCAACATGACGTATATCCCTCAAGTAGCCTATGGTATTGGCAGTCGTTGTAGCCTGTTGTAGCCTCTTAGCGATACCCTCAACCTGATCAACCCGTTGTCGCAGAGCATCCCTCTTAGCAGTCATTGTGGCAACCTATGCCTGCATCTGTCCCTAAACCTGACCTTGTACCTAGGCAAGTTGAACCTATCCCTACTGAACCTGCTATCTCTTAGCATCCCTCTTGGGCATCAATATCTGAAGCTACCCCTAGACTTGGGCACGCTAAGGTTGTACCTACTATGTCTGCTATCTCCCAGTATCCTTCTTGGTTGTCACTGTCCCAATCTATCCCTGTTCCTGTGTGAGAAAATCATGTACCTACTCTAGTTGACCCTGCAACATTTGAACCTATACCTATAAACCAACAATTTGTGTCTGTTGTTGTGGTGAGGGTAGCCGAATCTCCACACGTCACCTTCTATGGGGAACTTTCATCTCTCCAACATCAAGACCTGGGCCTCCTCGACCCCCATCTCCACCCCCATCACCACCATCATCACCCTCATCGTCTCCATCTCCATCACCATCTCCATCATCACTCCTATTCCTCTCTCCTCTGCCTCCACCATGACCTACCCTCCCCTCCTCTAGTAATGGTGTTGGCTCATCCAGGATGGTAATCCGAGGGAATGGATGATGGAACATCTAATGTCCATACTCATCTGACATTGGCGCATCAATGATATCTGGATACACCTCCGAAAGCATGCCCTATAACTCGTGGAAATGCTACACTGTTGTAGCATAAGACAAAATAGGCCCCAAATCTACATAATCCACCTGTCGTCATGCATAGTGTGCCATGCCCTGGGTCATCCCTTGCAGTCTTCCATACTACCTCAATACCCTCACTAGCAAAAACCTATCAATAAAAAACTATGTTCGTTCGATCAGGTATATCGACTGGCACAAGAATCACATCTCAGTGTCGTCCTTCGACCACTACTCACAATCTAGATAAGGCCACCATACCACTGACTCTAAATGATCTAGTTCCATCCTCCAGAACTCTAGCTTTCCTGGCCTAGGCTTAGCAAGTCGACCAACATAAATTTGTACATATGGCCTCATGGCAAGCCACTGTCCCTCTCCAACTGGTCGTGCGACTACTATATTCTCCTAGGCCCAGACCTAAAGGAATGTTACCCCCGTTGATAAACTGGCTCCTCGAAAGTAAACCACCTGGTGCAAATCATGTTATAGATGCATGAGAATACAACAACCCCACACATATCTCATGCCCTGAGAAATCATACTCTCCAATATCCGGCCCCATCCAACTGACAATCCCTTTGACCTACGATCGGGACAAAGGGACCCTCCAATAAATCTGGCAAGAATTGAAGACAATGTGACATAAACATCAACCATATCCCTCCAAGGAATATCATATCCACATATATTCTATTCCTGAAGAACTTTGTGCAGTGCATCAGTCTCGCCTTCCTCCTGTGAACCACATAGAATCAGCTCCTCAAAAATAGGAATCTGCAGAATCTGATATATGTCCTCGAGAGTCACTATAATCTCAACAGTGGGAAAATAAAAGGTGTTATACTCATTGTGCCACCTCTTTGCTAAAGTCATCAACAAACTCTCGTTGACCCTAATCTAGGGCATGCCAATCAAGGAAGACATACCACATCGTGCAATGATGGTTGTCTCAACCAGCGTCAACTGTGGAATCAAATCCCACATCCTAGGAAAGTGCTCTCTAATATATAAACTAGTCAATGACTCCTATCATCACAAAATCATGAATCAGCCTATCAATCTAATCAATGCTGGTTAGATATTGATCAAATCTTGTGAACATCAATCAAGTTAACCTCGCCTATCATGAGGTTCATCAATCAAATCAACCTCGCCTATAATGAGGTTCATCAATCAAATCAACCTTTCCTATCATGAGTTTCATCAATCACTCAACCTCGCCTATCACAAGGGTCATCAAATCAATTTGACTTCACCTATCATGAGGTTCATTAATCAATTTGATCTCACCTATCATGAGGTCAACCAATCAATCAAACTATAAGATCCTCATCTATCATCAAGTCAGTTATCATTGTATCTCACCTATCATGAGATCAATAGACATCTAATCTATCAACATCATCAATCATCATCAAATCAAAGGATAATGCAATCAAACATCAATAAAATCAAGGACTCTAATCAAGAAAATCATCAATCTGGTTTAAATTTCCCCAATGCGCTAAAACTGAGTTTCAATGCACTAAAAAACTCGATGCGCTAGAGAAATTAATCAATGCGCTAAAATAGACCTTAAATACGCCAAACTACTCTATGCGCCAGAATAGGGTCCCAATGTGTCAAAACACCCTATGCACTACATCATTTAATCTATGCACTAAATTAGTTCACCTAAGCACTAAAGTATCCTATGCACCACAACAGTTATTGAATGCACTACTTCGACACGCCTATGCGCTACATCAGTGACCCTATGCGCTAGCCTATCCTATGTGCTAGAGTAGTCACTCTATACACTATTGTGCTATACCTATGTGCTAAAATAGAAAAATCCAAATTCAAATGACAAAAGGAGTGGGAAAAACAACTTGCACAAATTACGAGGCAATTTTAAGGGGTACATATCAGAGGTTTGTACGTTGTTCAACGGTTGTTCCTTTGCACACACTCCAATCAATGTGTGTGGTAAGGGATCATCATGCTACTCCAAATTGCTAGATTGCTCACTCTCTTTCAAGATTTCAAAATCCAAAATGCACAAATGAACTTTTCAATCACCTTTTTAACCTTTTAAAGGCTAATTAAGTGGGATTTTTATGGGGTTGTTTTATCTTATTTTTCAAAGGGGATTAATTGATTATTTCATCACCTGGTGGCTTTAACATAATTTTTCAGGAGATAAGGCATTTCAGAATCATAAAATTTTAGATCGTCATCAAATCATCAAAAAATCATCAAATATTCAAAAAAATCAAAAAAATCCTAAAAATTCAAAAACTCGCCGATTTATCTCCCTAGGGGGCATATATCCATCATCACCTAAAAATCAACGTCTGGGGCATTGAATTTTATTTTTTCACCATCAACAACAAAATTTTTCTTTAAAACAACATGTAAACAGATTACTTCAAAGGGGAAAAATGTATACACCTAAAATCAGTCAAGATATTTAATTAATTAAATACTAGTTGTTTAATTAATATTTCATCTACTTATAAATAAATTATCAATTGATTTATATAATTCATATCTTCTAATTCTCAAAATCTAAAATCACCTTCCTCTAATTTAATTAAATAAACAAATTTCTAAAAAAAAAATTATTTAATTAATTCTCACTAATCGCAAATTTGAAATTCAAACACATGTCTACAACTTTTCATGCCACCTCACCAAGGTCACATGAAATTAAATAATTATAATTTTTAATTATAATTATCTTCAACAAATTTTCAAACACATGGCTTATTCCTCACACACTTCTTCAACCAACTTTCAAACACATGGTCTTTTTCTCCCACACTTGATTCCTCCATCCATTTGGCAAGTTTTCTTTGGTCAAGAGATTCCTTCATCCATTTGGCATGCTGTCTTTGGTCAAGGGAACATTCTTCTTGATTCTCTCCATCTCCACCATTCATCCCTCTTGTTTGAATTTGGACCATCGATCGCTGCCACATCACAAGATGCTTAGAAAAGCCTATAAATACAACCCTTTTCCATAGTATTTTGCATCCCACATTTGAGTAGATTTATCATGCAAGAATAACTTTGGAGCATTGGAGCATTTGGAGTCTTATAGTTAGCATTGTTTAGCATTTTAACAAGTTTGCATTGTAACATCATGTTAACTTAGTCTAATCATGTTTTGATTTATATTTGCATTTTAGATTATCATATCACTAATCATTTGAGCATATGCAGAATCATTTTAGCTACATATAATAGCATTAGCATTGTATAATCTCACATCATTATCCATTTGTCAAAATATCACCATTATCATAGTATCATGGCTTTTATCATATAGTTGCATGTAGGAATTTAGATTTCTTACATTTTCAAACATAATCTCATTTCTTAAGTGGTCATTTTAACAACCAGAGTGCACATATGCGAAATGAAGGATTTTGGCACCTAAATCCTTCCTTGCTCTTTAAGGGTTTTTCACCTAAAAGGGGAAATATGGGCCAAAATGCACAATTTTTCACTCAAGATTAATGTAAGAATGTATGGGAAATGGATGTGAAATGTGTGTTGATGTGTTTGAATACTTACAAATGAAAATTAATGAATGTGAACTAATCTAATGCAAGATGTTGTAAAACACAATGTTGATTGCAAATATGAACTAGAAACCTAAACAAATGAAAATAGAAATCGATGAAACTAAATAAAGTGCACCTGGAAGTAGATTACTATTGTTGGAAGGTTTTGGAATGTTCCAAAAATCACTATTTATGGCCATTAATTTTCTATGCATGGTGAATCAGTCCTACTTATGATGAAAAGTCCAACAAACAAGTTTCTGACTACCAGGAGCTAAATTCTGACAAAATCACTTTTCAGGCCTACAGATGGGACTCATTCGCAATGGTTGGTAAATTATTCAACCTAAAAGAATTACCAAATTCAAGATTTCATTTTGTGTAGCTAGATCTAAACTTTTGCTTCCTATAGGTGTATGCTTATGAAATTGTCGGATTCGGGTTTGAAAATGACTTTTTGTTGATATTTTGACTTGAATGATGAAGAGATGACTTGAATGACTTTGCAACTTTATCTTCAATTATTTCCAAGCTTTCAAAGGACCTAAATTTGCAAACACACAAAAAGAAGATGAGAAATGTTGATTGTTAAGGCATGGGGGTTTGTCTAAGTCAAACCCCTTCTAGCTAATTATACAAAAATGATGAAATAAATGAATAAAACATGCAGCAATGGAGGAGATTACCTTTCTATGATGACTAATCTTGAAATTCTACAATAATGGAGGAAGATTCAACCCTTAAATGCTTTAGAAAGATAACTTGATGACTTCTAATGAAGAAACCCTAGTTTGCTTGACTTAGATGAGAAGATAGATGATGAATTAATGATGAGATGTAAAAATGAGTTGTTAGATATAAAATGAGGATAAAAACACTTATTTATAGACAATTGTTCCTTAGTATCCAGATTATACCTGATCACAGGACAACATGTAGTGAAATTAAACTTTAAATTTCACTTTCTCTTGCTCAAAGGTCAAAATGGGGCTAGATAGGACTCATTCACCACACATGGTGAATGGGTCCCATCTGGATGGGATTGATTCTCCATGCATGAGGAATGGGTTCCATAGGGGCCTTTTTGACAACTCAAATGCCAGGGGATCAAGAAATAAGGTTTAAAATGAAACTTTGTCAGGCATTTGATAAATTAGAGCCTCGAGATGCACATTATGGTTTAATAGGGGCCTAATAGTGATGATGTAAATGTCAAATAGGGCTTGGGACACAAAATTCAATGTGAAAGTGTGACTAAATACACTTTACAACACTAAAATGAGGTTCACATAGCCTAGTAAGGCATAAGAATCAATGTGAATATGCAAGACACATTACAACACTAATTTAACATTAAGTTTAAGTTAAGAACCTTCTAGATTGATGTAATAATGTTAGTAAACAAATTTTATAATGTTGAATTAGGGAGAAATAACTTTATTATGTCTAGGAAAGCGTGAAAGTCCTTTACAATATTTTACAACACCTTCTAAAGACGTCAATAAACACATTTTATTCAGTGTGCAAGGGTATAATACCTAGTATGGATACATAAAATTCCTCACAACACTAGATTAAGACCTCATTAAGTCCATTTTATCATGAATTAATCCCATGTCAAGCAAAGGGTCCCTTTTTCGATGACACATTTAGCCCCCACATTAGTGAGAGTATGAACCTACTTCAAACTCATGCTAAAGTAAACATTCAAAAGAGATCATCATGCAAAAATGCAAATGACAAAGAACGAAAAACATCAAGGATGTTTCACAAGCCCCCAAGATCCAATATCCTAAGTCAAACCATCAAGATACAAAATCATGAAATGACAAGAAAAAAAAGAGATGAAAATGATGTACTCACTCTAGGGCCATAGAACTTTAGGTCATTTGCAGGGTGAGAAGGCCACAACAAACTCACTCTAGGGCCACATAACTTTTGGTTGTCCGTGGGGTGAGAAATCCCAAAAAGGTAAGATACATACACTAGTTGGTATGCACTCACAAACACAAAGGTGGTTATGGGGAAAAGTCATGCCGCTAGGTGGGCTTCCCACCTAACCATATTAAAGTTATACCTCCTGATAACTTTAACAAGGCACCACAAGAAAATAATCATGAACAAAAAGAAAAGGTACCAAAGTCATGTAAGTTGTGTTATGCAAGGTGGAAAAAGAAAATGAAAAAATGAAAAAATGAAAAAATACAAAAATGTAAAGATCTTACATGTTCGAAAGAGTCTTGTTTAGTTCATGTGAGGTCAGTCACTTAGGGAACATATGTCTAATGTCTCCAAGAGAGGACCAATAAAAGAATAGTATATTGACAACTTAGGGGATGCAGTGCATCACATCAAGCCACCGAGAGGAATGTAATATGCTAAGATAGATCACCATTATGAAGGAAATCACAACCAATGTCATCCACAAAGTGACAAACACATCAAATAAATCACAAGGCTGCACTAGGAACCAAGGATACAAATAAATTATGGTAATGTATTCCCCCCACTTTAAAGGAATTGCTACACATCATTTTGTGAGAAATTACTTTAAAGTAGAAGAGAAGATGAGAGCTTATTCAAAAATCCCTATGCCAAGTCATATGTTTTCGATAAGTTGCGTGATGAAGAAAGAGAGTTTTTCATAAGCAAATCAATCTTAAGACATGCCATCCACATCTCAAGCTTACTCTTATACGTGATGAAAGGTTAAAAATTAGTGAAAAGAGACAATGACAAGTGACATACAAGGACAAGGCTAACAAATCCCTTTCCCCCACTGAGTGCAAGACAAAGGTGAGCTGAAATTGTTGATGAGATGCATGCTAGAGTGAAAATCAATGGAAATTAGAGGTACCAAGTTCCCCCATATAAGGAAGCATATCGAACTCCCAAAAATGTTGGATTTTACGACTCAAAGCTTTGCATTCATTAGTGGAATGTCCATGAACTCTATGATAGGCACAAAATGAAGTCTTGTCATAACATTTCTTTTGAGTTCTTGGAGGGAGCGTGATCAAGTGATCTTGGAGGAGTCTTGACAAGATACCCTCTTGAGAAATGGGAGAAGGTGGTCTTGATCTTGTGGTTTGTTTCAAAGATACATCTTTCTTAGTATTAGATGTCATAATTACGCAAGTTTCTTGAGATTGAAATATTTTATTCTTCCCATTATAGGAGGATACAAAATCTAATGAATTCAAATCATGAACATTTTGCGAGATGATAGTGACTTTAAGTGAAAGTGTAGTTGTAGGTGTGTGTTTTATGTTTGGTAAAGGATGATTTTCAAGACCATTAGTTACTAAGGATGATTTAGGAGTGTGTTGTGTGGGGTTGTTGATGTTGAGTTAGGTTTTGGAGATCTCGATCATACGAAAATTGTGAAAACCATGAGTCATTTGTTCTGTGTTAAGCTCTATAGGGTTGCAGATACCTTGTTCTCGAACACTACATCCTTTTCCACGATATGCTCATTGTTTAATGAGTTAATACCATTTTCCATAAAGTTGTTTCATGGCTTTGGAATTGAGGATTTGTTCGTTATTGTGTTTGTCAAGGGTTATTATAGATTTTTCTTTGTTGTCTAAAGTGTTTGAGGTAGATGCTTTCGAAGGGTCCTCTAAATTTTGTGTTGACATGATGGTTGGTTATCCTTTTTTCTCCCCTTCCTTTTGTGTGACAATGTATTCACCCATAAATGATGGTGTGAAGTCTAAGTATCCCAAATTATCAATAAATAATTTAGATGGTGATCTCTCATCATTGTGTTCAATTTCAAGAGGATCTATGGTGGATATTGGAATCAATGTTTTCAAAGGGCTTGTAGCTCCTTTTTCAAGGTGCAAACAACTTTTAGGCTCGGGATCTACTTCAACTTGATAAATTTTATTATTATAGGAATATTTCATTATGCGATGAAGGGTTGAAGGAACTGCATTCATCTCATGAATCCATCATCTTCCTAAAAGAAGATTGTACAAAACATCATAAGGCATGACATGAATAGGAGTTTGCAAAGTAACCACCCCAATTGTAATGGGAAAAGTGATTGCACTGAGAATTTTCTTTGTTGTATTATCAAATCCTCAAATAGAGACAAAATTAGGTATTTTTCATGACCTGTCAATGTTTAATCAATCAAGGAGACTCACACTACAGACATTGAGGGAAAAACCATTATCTATGAGAGTGTGTTTGATACCTGTGCGATTGAATCAATCAATTATCATAAAGGCATCATATTATTTACACAACTCCAAAGGAGGAAGCTCATGTTGATGGGAGGTAATGTCAAGATTCTTTTTGTGGATGAGAGCTGCCACATCATTCAGAGTTGTACAGGGATGAATTGTGATTTTTTTTAAGAATGTTTGAAGAATGTTGTTGTAATTCGTGAGTTCTAAAGTAAATCCCAAAGGGAAATCTTTGCAAGAGTATTCTTTAATTGTTCAAAACTATCATACTCCTTTGTGTGTGGGATGTAACGAGGAGTGCTAGGCGGATTGGGTAAAGGTAAAGAGGGTGGGATTCATTGTGGTGGTTGTAGATTATTTCAAGAATTATATGTATGAGCAACAATATTATAACTCAGTTGCTATGATACATTAGGTTGAGGTGGGAAAAAGGTGTAGTGAGGTTTATTGGAAGGATGAAGTGGGTGCGAAGGTGGGTAAAGTGTGTAGTGAGGTTTATTGGAAGGATGAATTTTATGCGAGGGTGGGTAAAGGGTGTAGTGAGGTTGAATATTGTTAACATCCCGTAACAAGTGAGAGTCTTCATTGTCTTTGAAGGGCATGTTATCTTTTTCTTGAGCCCTAATATCCTCCCTAGAAGGAGAGTTCTTAGGAGAGCAACAAACTACATGTTTGGGACAATTAAGGTTTGGTTCATCCAAAATAACTTCGTCACAACCAAGGGAGTTATTAATGGTTGAATATGTGTGTTTATTGATAATGGAGAGATCAGGGGAAGACTCTATATAATCATTCGACATTGGTAATGTCTCATTCTCTTGTTCCATATTATCCACCCTACTAGGAGAGGTTGTAATATGTTAATCTATAGGTGAAATGTGAAAAGTAGCTTCATCACAAGTGGGAGAGGCATCAGGAGAAGAAAAAGCATCACATTCTTGTTTTTCAATGATTGGATCCTTGTGTTTAATTATGTTTTCTTGGATGGGGGAAACATTAGGAAAGGGAATAAGAGGATTCTCACAATTATCTTTGATTACCTCCCTTTTTCCAATAATGTCTTCAAAAATAGGGGAAGAAAATAAAGAGGATTATCATAGGTCTTAAAGGTTTGATCATCTAAGGTTAACATATCCTCCTCACAAATAATGTGATTTCCATGATTATTCACAAAAAAAATTCTCACAAATAGGGGAGGAATTGGGCGATGAATCTATGGTCTCATCATGGTGTTGTGTTGTGTAATCGTCATAATTATCTAGTGTGTTGGCCTCGTCTTTAGTAATGTCATGTCTAATAGGAGAGGTAATAGGAGAGAAACAACTCATATTGTCACAACTCTCATCAATTGATTCTTCTAGCACTAAAATATCTTATTCACAAGTGTGAGAGATAATAGGAGAACAATTGTACGTGTTTTGAATATCCAAGGTTTCTTTCACTAAACCAACCTCATCCACCAAATGGGAACTAGGAGAGGGATCTATGATGAACAAAAGGAAAGGGGAAAGGACCTCATATTCATATGCTTTTAATCAAAGTTTCCTACAACATGCAATAATATCTAAAAAGAGAAGATGCAAGATGAGAAGTATAGAATTTTGAAATGAAAACATGATGGAATATTTAATCTACAATCTTGAAATGTAACAATGCTAAAGAAAAGATGCAAATGAAGAATAATGTTTTAAATTTCAAAGATGAATATTGATTGATTATGAGATGTAACAAGATGAGAATGCAAAATTGAAAGTGAAACCATGCATGGAATGAGGTAATTAAGGCTAGATTTTATGAAATGCATGCTACAGAAATGCAACTAACTGATATCTACAGGTTAAGGTACCAAAAGAAATCCTAAAAGCAAATTTCTTGGTTTTGTAAAATGTTGTTTCAATGGTCAAAAGGGACTGATTCGCCCAAGGTGGCGAATGAGTCCCATTATGGAATTTTTTCAAAATTTTCATAAATTTTTGACTAATATTTTTACGATTTCAGAGTGCTATGATGTAGACCAAATTGAAAAATGCAAAATTTTAGAGAGTGGAAATGAACTTAGATGCCAACAATGCAACCTAAATTCACTTTTTTATGAATGCAAAATTTGAAACCTAGCATGCAAATTGATTAATGCAAACCCTAATGCAAGCTAGATGTTGAAGGAATCCAAATTAGACAAGA
>VDFB02047144.1:13218415-13244888 GCA_007258455.2 Sequoia sempervirens | reverse complement strand
TCCCCCCCTAAAATCTGGGTTACTCCTAGAAGCTAGTGAAAAGATAAGGATAAGAATCCATGATACGAGAGGCATCCTCCCAAGTAGCTGAAGCCTCATCATTTGGGTCCCACTGAACCCGCACCTGATCAATCTCTCTGCCTCTGAGGGTAAGTCGCCGACGCTGAAGCATGGCCACAGGCTCGAGTGCCAGCTGCCCGTCCTCGACCTGAAGAGCATTCCAATCCAAAACATGAGTAACATCAAGAAAATATGGTCTAAGAACAGAAACATGAAATACATCGTGGATCCGCGACAAACTGGGTGGCAAAGCTAAACGGTAAGCAACAGGTCCAATCCGCTCCAACACCTCGAAGGGTCCAACAAAACAAGGCGCAAGCTTCAAACCCTTTCCGTAACGAATTGGGCTCTTCCGCAGACGCACTCGAAGGAAGACCCGATCACCAACTGCAAACTGTCGATCAACTCTATGAGCGTCAGCATACTTCTTATGTCTATCCTGAGCAGCTACAAGATGCTCCCGAATGTGAGACACCTGCTGCTCCATATCTCTAAGCATATCGGGCCCAAGAAGCACCCTGTCCTCCAATCGATCCCAACTCAGAGGAGTACGACAAGGACGACCATACAAAGCCTGAAAAGGAGCCATACCAATAGAGCTATGGTACCCATTGTTATATGCAAACTCAACCAAATACAGGTAGTCCTCCCAACGTGATTGCTGATCCATAACATACATACGAAGCATATCCTCAAGCACCTGGTTGACCCTCTCAGTTTGACCATCAGTCTCAGGATGATAAGCAGAACTGAAGTTCAATTTCGTTCCCAGAGACTGCTGCAAAGATGTCCACAATGCAGATGTGAATACCGGATCTCTGTCGGAAATGATCCTCCGCGGTATCCCATGCAATCTAACTATATCATTCATGAACACCTTAGCAACATAAGATGTCGTATATGACGATCGAACAGGAGAAAAATGAGCTACCTTAGTCAATTTGTCCACTGTGACCATAATAGCATCATGTCGTCTAGATGACATAGGCAACCCAACAATGAAATCCATAGAAATAACATCCCATTTCCATTCCGGAATGAGGTGAGGCTGTAGCAACCCTGCTGGATGATGATGTTCAGCCTTCACTCTCTGACATTCAAGACATCGAGCCACAAAATCGGCGATATCCCGCTTCATTCCTGACCAAAAATAGAGCGCACGAAGATCCGCATACATTTTCTTAACTCCTGGATGAGCTGTGTACGGTGCCCGATGCCCTTCTGCCAAAATCAATGTACGAAGACCCTCTGAAGAAGGTACATACAACCGTCCAGAGAAACGCAAAGCACCATCTGAATCTAGTGAATAGCCAGCAAATTTCCCTTCCAAAGCTCTACCTGATTCTACCTCCGCTTTCACCTCTGAATACCAACTATCTGAAGGAAGGGCTGCAAGAATCTGACTCTTCAAATCCACCTCAAGAGACATTGCAGAAATCTCATGCCTTCGCCGACTGAGAGCATCAGCCACCACATTTTCCTTACCCTGAATATACTTAACCTCAAAATCGTACTCACACAAAAATTCCATCCACCTCCTCTGCCTGGCATTCAAATTCGGCTGAGTGAAGATGTATTGCAAACTTCGATGATCTGTATGCAACTCAAATCGATGCCCTAACAAAAAGTGCCTCCATCTCACAAGAGCATGAACCACTATGGCCAATTCAAGGTCATGTGTGGGATAATTGAGTTCATGATCTTTTAACTTCCGAGATTCATAGGCAATCACTCTCCCATCCTGCATCAACACAGCTCTGAGACCCTCCAATGAAGCATCAGTACAAACCACAAAATCACCTGAAGGATCCGGCACTGCCAAAATTGGAGCACTAGTCAGTTTCTCCTTAAGGGTTTGGAACGCCAACTGACACTGCTCTGACCAAAGAAATTTCTTTCCCTTCCGCTGAAGTGAAGTGATGGGATGCGCAATTCTTGAGAAGCCCTGAACGTACCGCCGATAATACCCAGCTAGTCCCATGAAACTGCGAATTTCTGAGACATTAGTGGGCACGGGCCAATCCATGATAGCCTGGATTTTAGCAGGATCAACAGAAATTCCCTCTTCAGAAATCACATGGCCCAGATACTGAACTTCAGTCTTATAAAAGTCACACTTTGCCAAATTGGCATACAACTGATTGTCCCTTAAGCACTACAAAACCTGCTTTAGGTGCACCTCATGCTCCTCCATAGACTTAGAATAAATCAAAATATCATCAAGAAACACGAGGACGAACCTATCCAAGAAAGTTCGAAATACCCCATTCATTAGACTCATAAAGACTGAAGGTGCATTTGTCAACCCGAATGGCATCACTGTGAACTCGTAATGACCATACCGCGTACGAAATGCAGTTTTATGAATATCGGCCTCTGCTATCTGCAACTGATGATACCCTGATTTAAGGTCGATCTTGGAAAATACCTTTGCCCCTTTTATCTGATCAAAGAGATCATCAATCCTGGGAAGGGGATAACGATTCTTTACTGTTACCTTGTTCAATTGTCGGTAATCGATACAAAGGCGGAGAGACCCATCCTTCTTTTTGATGAAAATCACTGGTGCTCCCCACGGAGAGACACTAGGGCGGATAAACCCCTTAGCTAACAATTCTTCTAACTGCAGATGAAGCTCTTGGAGCTCCTGAGTGGTCATCCTGTAAGGAGCCCGAGAAATAGGCTCAGCCCCAGGCACCAAATCAATCCTGAAATCCACCTCTCGCTTAGGAGGCATACCTGGTATCTCACTAGGGAAGACATCAAAAAATTTTGCAAGAAGAGGGTAATCATTCAAAGACACCTCCCGATTAACCTTCGACTCAAGGTCATTAACCGATACAGCAAAGAGCTGACAACCCTAACGAAAACACCTTTTTAACTGCATAGCTGAAATCATTCTCAAAGAGACAGGCCTCTGAACACCCACAATTTCCACCTCTTTACCAAAATCATCCACACACCGCACTGCCTTATGGTGGCAATCAATCAAAGCACGATGTGAGCTTAGCCAATCCATGCCCAAGACTACATCATAAGAACCAAGGGGAAGAATTCTGAGATCCACCTTAGTCGACATTGCCCCTAACTCTAGCCTACAACCTTGCACAACCTTCTTGACCTCCACCTTAGATCCTGAAGCTAACTCAACTTGCCACTTTTCGTTTTGCTTTATTGCCCCCAGTTTACATCGCTCCACAACTAAAGGAGAGATAAAAGAATCAGATGCACCAGAATCAAATAGAACTGAAATGTTAAACTTATGTAATGAACCTGTAGTTTCAATGACGGTGCTCTGATGATCTGCCTGCCGATTATCCACTGTTGCAAAGACTTGGTGAGATCTCTCTGCATCTCCTACTGTCAGCTCGGACAATGCTAGTCTCTGACTAAACTCTGAAGCACTCTTTTGAGGACACATCCTAGCAATATGCCCTTGCTGCCCACACGAGAAACATCCAGAACCTCGACCAAAACCTCTTCCCCCGGCTGGAGCATTCGATTGCTGGAAACTCCCACGACTAGGTGCGGACTGAAAACTCAGCGCAGGCTGTCCCAAACTGGTACGGTTCCGGTTTCGATCCTTGCGAAACTGAAATTGACCACCTTGCTGGGAAGTAACATTCTTGTGCTTTGGTTGAGACTGCTGCTGCTGACCCCCTTTTGAAGGCCCAAAATGACTCTTAGAAGGTCCTGCTGACTGAGTCTGACCCCCTTGCGAAACGGTTCTAGGAGCGGGTACATTACCAATCTGTACTCCTACATGATCACCCAAAGCCATGGCCACCCAAAGCCATGGCCAAGTTTTCCTCTACCAAACAAGCCTTCTCAACAGCTACTTCCATGGTATTAGGTTCGAAGACCCTTACACCACCACTGATGCATGCGTTCAAACCTCGAACAAAGTGCTGGACCAACATCCCTTCATCATGGCTAATCCCTGCATACTGCTTTAGCTCATAGAAGCGATGTTCATACTGCTCTACTGACATTGCCATTTGCTTGAGATCGTGAAATTCATCTGCCCTGCGCTGCCTCCAATGATCTTAGAGGAAGCGAGCCCTGAACCTTTCCAAGAAAAATTCCCAAGTGACCATACTAATATCCATATGCAACTTTTGTTCCTCAAGCTGCCACCAAGTGGACGCGAAACCCCGCAAATGCATAACAGCACATCAAGCCTTGGTATTACTACCGTAGGGGTGCATTGCGAAGCATCGGCCCAAATCAATTAACCAGGTCTCGGCTTCCAACCCTCCTCCAAAGCCATCGAAGGTAGGTGGATGAGCTCTCATTAAATCCCTCATATGACCAGCTAATAAAGCATCCTGATCAATTGAAGCTCCCCTGTGCCTTGGAGACCTTTCTCTTTCTCTCTTGACCGACTGATCCCCATTAGGTCTAGGACCCAATCTATCAAGAAGCTCACCCAACAGATGCTGCAACTGCCCATCCAACCCCGACTGTTGCGGATTCAGTCCACCATCTGACGGATTGTTCTGAGAATTCTGTTGCTCCTCAGACTCAGGACTGTGAGAACTAGGTGGTGAAGGATTCCGTTGATTGGCCCCACGGCCACCACCTCAGCCTCTTCCTCGGCCCCTACCTCTACCTCTACCTCTGCCTCTAGGCATGCTTCTGCACAACAAGACAAAGGTACACATGAGCTCAAGAGCTAACACGCAAAGGTTACCTAGTGGACATAACTACCCAGAGACCCCAGCGTGTGCAACCTTGGCTCTGATACCAAGTTGTAACGCCCGCCGTGCAAGCCTCAAATAACAAACAACAAAAGAATGCAAATAATAATTTTTTTTTTTAAAGAAAGATAAATAATCATCATATCAATGTTAAATGACCATATACAACAACATCAACCATGTCCTTTGGGGCCCCCACGAGATTACATCGAAAATAGACATTACTAATCATCATCTCATAAGATATCAAAAGGAGCTATAATGACAACATTAGATAAGTACATACATAAATTCTATCACAAGATAAACCCATGAGACATTTCATAGCCAATTAAAATTACAAAGTAGATAATTATATTACATCATCTTTCAAATGTTACATCATCCATAAAGTTACATCATGAATCCCAAACATGTAGGATGAATACAATATACAAGTTTATCAAAATACAATGAGATCAACTGTAATAAATCTTCAATTGGATGAGATTGAAGCCTTGAACGTTGATGGGGAACCCAACGGTGTGCGGAGCACGTTTCACCCGACCACCCCCGTGCTAAGAGGTGACAGAGAAGTAACTCCGACCAAGAATGACAACAAAAGTACAATCATACAAAAAGTACCAACATAGATCCATCTCACAATACACCAATTAAAATGAGCAATCAATAACACCATAACACAATGTCATAAAGATGCAAGATTGTAAATAAAATATACATGAGATCATACAACGCATGCAAAAGATGTATCAAACAATAATCTTAAAACAATATAATTCAAATCAAACAACTATCTAAATCAACTCCCATGACCCACTTCCAGAGGAACACACTAACACAAACACATGCGCAAATAGGGGAGAGTGTCATCGCATAGTCCTACATGGGTTGTCCTGTGCTCTTCCTCCCAACTGGAGGTGCCAGTCCCATCTATGGCTGTCCTGTGCTCTTCCTCCCAACTGTAGGCGTCGGTCCATAGGGTGACTCATGCGGAGCCACAGACCTCTCGTGAGGATGAGATCACGACCTTGCCAACCACGGCCTTCTCAGCCTTCCATTAGTCTGCGGAAGCACTAATGAAGACGAGGCATCCATTTTTAAAATCTTGCAATGATGTTACTACCAAACCCAACCCTCCTAAGTTAATTATTAGATTTTAACTTATTTACTAACTCACTGATGGGTTATCCTGAGCTCTTCCCCTTAAACGGGGCGTCGGCCCCAACGAGGAGCCACTCTCCCTAGAGACCCATCAAAACAAGGGGTTGTACCATGCCAATCATAATCATCAAAGTATGACAACAAAAGTAATACACGAGGCATAAACCATCTCGCAAGTAAAAATACCATAATAAAATCTCATAATTCGGCACACCCCATAATAAAACATAACTCATCAGAAATCAAGGTAAAAAGTATAAAACTCAGAACAAAACATCATCCTCTGGAAGACTAAAGTGTTGACACAAACGGGTTCCCACATCAAGGAAATAACACTGTCCCAAAACCCAACAATACAACAAGATTAAATTTCAAGAATAAATAATCAAAAGAGATAACCTATTTAATTCCAAAGTAGATTACAAAATAATTTTCATTCCTAAAATACAATCATACTACAAACAAAATTAATAAATAATTATGTTTTATCAGCAATATCCTTTCCAATTTGAAAATTCAATAAAATAGATTTCTTTCTATTTCACTAATATTTTCATTGTAACAATTTCTGCTTTATTATTATTATTATTATTTAAAGAAAAGAAACAGAATCGAACTATGAATATCTATTTTCTAGATAACAGCTAAGTTACAGAAAATAAAATATTAATCAAAACATAATATATTGATGCATTGGTTTGCTAACAGTTAAATCAACAACATATCTATTAAACAGATTTAAAATAGTAGATATATATTTTCTTCTTAAATAACAGAAAAATTAATAAAATAATACTACAACCAGAATTAATAAATTAATCTATATATATATATATAAATATATATATGTCTACAAACATATATATACATATACATACATATACATATATATATATACATATATATATATATATATCCAAATAAAAATCCGCACAAAATTAATATATTAAAAATCACATATTAAACATTATATTTAAACACATTAAAATTTAAATGGGATTTAATCCCAAAACATTGGCATAGAGGACCGGACCCCGCCAGCCGTGGGCAGTCTACGGACTGCACACGGCAGTCCAAAGGACTGCCGTGCACAGTCTGTAGACTGTCCACGGTACCGACGGTACCGTCTGCACCAAAAGGCGGTGTGGTGGGTACGACTGAGGCCGTCCCCCACACAGCCTTTATATATATAAATAAAATCAAAATTAAATGGTATGAACAGTGCGATTGGTTTTTTCACAATTTCAAATTTCCATTCAAATTTTTATTCGATTAAAATATATATATATATATATATATTTATATATATATATGTATATCTATATATATATATGTATATATATATATATTTTCAGAGGTTCGAATATTACAGTAACAGAGAATTTACTGTTCACATGAAATTCACTGTGCATGATTGAAATAAAAAGTTTTCTAAGGAAATAAATATATATATGAACAAGAAATTTGAGGAGAGGTAATTGTTTTTCAAAACAATAACAAAATTTTTTAAAAAAAATCAAATAACAGCATGTTGTTTAATTCCCAGATTTCAATTAAAACCCCTCTTTTAAAATAACCAGCCACAACCTAGAAACCCCAGAAATTTCATCAATCTAATAACAATCCCCAATTTCCTTTGATTAGACTATAACCCCAGTAAATTTTCTTCCCAATTTTCAATCTTAAATACAAATTTCATTCAAAAGCATAAATCCCTATTTTAACAGAGGGTAAATAAATTAAAAGAAGGAACCTGGCATCCTTCGCTTGCAGAAGATTGAAGAAGCTTTGATCCTTTTGCTGCAAATCTTCCAGCAACCGATCCGAAACCTCCTTCCTCTTTACCAATTTCTCCACAACAGAAAAGAACTAAAGACAAAAAGTTGAAAGAAACCCCCTCTTAAAATCCATTCCCATGAATCCCTTCAATTACCTCTTCCCGTGAATACCAGATGTCACATTTCAGTAAAACCAACTAATATTCATTGATTTTTTTTTTAATTTTTTTTATAATACATTTTCATTTTCATGCATTTAATCAAAACTAAATAAATTCTAAATTCACAACATAAACTTTTTATTTAAACAAATATATAAATATTCATCATTTCCACAATTCTTCATTAAATATTTACTTATTAAAATCAACCATTGAGAGACTCAAAGATAAATGCAATGCTTTTATTATTTCTAATATTTATTCATTGCCATATTTACTCATTATTTTATGTTTTTATTTTACCAATTACTTAATTATTTAAATTACCACATAAGACCATTCACTACTTTAGACAAATCATATAATCATACAAAGACCAATGTAACCACACAAATGAATGTGACCAATATGCACAAACCATAAAGATACAAGACTGTTGACAACTTGGTATGGAGTTACTTTTCATGTCACCTCAAATATTCAACTTCCTGCCATTGGGTTGGTTCAATGCTCACCCAGACCTACCGAAATAGGTGGAATCGAGTCTTATTCCTGCAAAGCCTGCATCCACAAGGTGATATACAATATACATAAAATCAAAGCATTGTGAGGAGGATTCACAGCGTAGCAGGGCGCTCGCGAACGAGTGATGCTACCTGTCCCCTGACCAAAACATATCATCATAAAATTTTACACCACATCATAAATTACTATTCTATAGTCTATTGTATTCCAAATAACTCCATCAAATGATCATAATAAAATGTCATCACAATATCCATGGCATCATAAGAGTATAGTAATAGTCTAAGCTACCACACATAATAGCAACAGTATCAACCACAAATCACAATGTGCCAAACAGAAACCACAATGAATGTCAAAAATCAAATAGTAGTATGAGAGGTATTGGAGTTGGAAGGAAATGTTTAGTCAAAATATGGTATATGGTTTTTATTCTATCATTACAAAGAATTTTTTTATTTTTTAATGCCAATTTTATAGAGAAATAACATAGAGAAAATTTTAATGTTGTTAAAGCTTGGAGAGCTTCCATAAGATAAATTAAAAATAAATTTTGATCTTTATGGACCATTGAAGATAGTTTCTTGTAAGGAAATATCATTATTTCATTGCATTTATTGATTGATGCATTCAAAAGGTATGGATTTCTTTTCTGAATAACAAATTTGAAGTATTTGATATTTTCATGAATTTTGTACAGTAGGGTGATAATGAACGTAATAATTAAAAAGAAAATACTAAGATCATATAATGGGTAAGAGTATATCTCAAGTTATTTTGTCAACTTTTACAAATAAAATGAATTAAAAGGTAACTCTTAGCTTCATATAATCCACAACAAAATGGAGTTCATGAAAGAACAAACATGACACTGTAAGAAAAAATAAATCAATGCTCAAGGCTTGTAATCTTGGAAGTAAATTATGGGAAGATGTCGTTCATTGTAAATAGGTGATCAAAACAAACTTTAAATTTTATGGTTAAATTGACAAGCACAAAGAAAGACTACAACTACAAGTTAAAGACGTAATTAAAGTGTGTTGAAAATGTTAGAAGAAATAGTCTTTCATGTGTGCATAAAGGAATTTAAGTGGACCATCTCATTGTTTACTATGATGAAATAAAGTTTATAAAAGACTGTTGGAAGTATGAAATCTATTTCATCACCATTTGTAAACATCTATTATATTACATATTGACACATTTATCACATAAAGACATGTTTGTTTATATAGAAAAACATCTATTCGCAAGTTTCCAATGTTAACAATTTATACTATCAATGAAAAATATTATAAATAATGATCACAAACATTTTAATTTTTGATGTATAATTTAAAATCATTACTTGTATTATAAACCAAAATTTATTCATCTACTCAGATGGAATTGATTGCTTATAACATACATTAATTTTCAACTTGTGTCTAGAATATATTTTAGAAGAGACAAAATGTAAGCAATACTAAATTTTGAATAATATTATGTAAGCAGTATTAAATTTGATATTATGACCTATAAAAACACTTGAATATTACTTAGAAAAGTTGAAAAACTTTACATTTAAGAAATTAAAAGAAATAAAAACTAGAAGAAATTTTATTTAAAAACTAAAAGAATAAGTCAAAAAATTAAACGGGCATTTTTCTATTCATACGGTTCGCTACATTTACCCATGGTTCACAATGGGCCTAAATTTGTCGATGGATCTGGTGTGTTAAAAGTAACCTTTTTTAACAAGTAATTCAATTTATGTTGTCAAGAAATATCTTTTATTTTTTGAATAGGCATTAATCTATATTCAACTAAAGATTAGAATACATATTCACAAAAAAAAGTGGGTGGTAAGAAGGCACACCCCGAGAGTCACATGGGTAAAACCCATAAAACAAAAAGATAACCAGTCACATGGGCATACCCCAGAAGTCCATATTAACAAACAAGAAAATGGCCATTAAATGGCTAGAGCAGTCCCAACAGAGCCAGGAGGGTTTCTATCACCCATTTTCTTCCCCCATATATCAACGGGGTTTGGAGTGAAGTTAGGAGGAGAACCCCAGCTAGCATCAACATATTTTTCTTTATCTTTATCTTCGTCGTGCCAAGGTGAGATTGCAAGTGCAAGCCACATAAAAAATTTACCAGAGTCTGGCTAGCCAAAGCTAGAAGCAGGAGGGTCATCAAAAGGCCAATCAGAACCACCACGACAACTCCCCCAGAGGGCCACCCCTGGCCAGCTCGTAGAGGAGAGCAAGTCCACTTAGGAGGGTGAGAACACCGCCGAATAGGAGGTTGAGAACCTGGGCATGCTGAGCCACTTCACTATCAGCCCCAAGAGGGCGACCGACTGCGAGAGGAGGTGGGAAAAGTGGGCACCTGAGCAACAATACATGGGGCATTGCCCCAGTGATCCAGAAGCACTTGCAGGTGAGCCACCTCAAGTACAACTTTATTCGCCTACACATGAATCTGTAAGCTCATATTAGAACAAATAATAGCTTCAAAATATAGAGAAACATGTTTATCCATTTGTGTGTGAGCAAATATGCAAGCATTCATGTCTTCCTAGATAGTGAAGAGAATTTCCAACTCGAAAGTGTGCCAAAGTTGGGTATACGTAGCAGCAAGTCTAGGAAAGTCACCTAACAAAATCATATGCCAGGAAAAATGCTCTGATATAAAGGGTTGAAAGAAGTCATGAATCCAAGTCCAAAACTATTAGGATCTGGTGCAAAACCAAAAGAGATGCTTAAAAGACTTGGCTTTCCCACATAAAGGGAAATGAGGGTCCTGGACCCCCAGATGAACAAGTCGAGAACCCACAGGCAAGCCTTGGAAAAGAATACACCAAGCAAAGTGGGTGACCTTTGGCTCAACACTTGCAGACCAAGTGGCAGAGAAATTTTTTTGCTAGACATGAGCAAGAGATTGAAGAAGTGACCTCTGGTTCAAACTTTCGAGCATAGGAAAATGCAGTGAAAGCCACCTATAACCAAGCCTAGGCTTGTAGTTTTTGAAAGGAGTATCTACGTACCACTTCTAGTCCTTCCACCAGGGCTTGGACCCACGAATTCCAAACTTATGAATCATTTCCATAGGAATGGCATTCACTAGACCATCATAAGTGGCACAGTCCTGGTTTTAAAGTCTGTAAAGGCAACAAAAGTATTCCCATGGAATAATGTACATTGTGGGTCTATGAAAGACCTGTTATAAGGTTTGAATGCCTTCCTTGTGGAATCTAAGAACCCTAAGCTAAGGTGATTTAGCCAAAGGTTGGCCATTGCTAGGAAAAAAAGGCAACCACCAAACATTTTTTTGATTGAGTGAAAACCTGTCACAGAAACCAAAGCCAACCCAACATAGCCAGGGATTAATAGCCTCCTAGACTTTCCAAATGCTTTTGGCCACAAAATTCCCCACAATCTGAACTGGTTCCTTCATGACCAGAAGGGTTTGAAAACCAATCCCCTTCCAAGTGGGTTTGCGAATAGGAACTACTGACTAAATACAATGCCTGAGAATTTTCCAGGCCTCATCTCTAGTGAGGGCATGAATTATCCATTTTACACACAAGACAGTCCCTTGTCGTTGAGTGGAAAGCAAACTGAGACCTCCAGAATCTCTAGGAAGGTAGCAAAATTCCAAAGCAACATAGTGAAACCCTCTATGGGACTTGGAAGTAACTCAAAGAAAGTACCAGAGCATCTTTTTGAGCTTGCTATATTCCACTTTTGAGGGGGCCCAACAAGAGGAATAATAAACATGGGTAGCTGCAAGAATTTTGGAGCACATTTGGAATTTCCCTACTAGAGAGAGGGACTTAGTAATCCAGTATTCAAGCTTTTGCTCAACTCTGGTGAGAACATTTTTCCATAGCTCGGCTAGAGAAGCCTGGAAAGCAAAGAGAATGCAGAAGAATTAAAAGATTTCTCCTGGCCCAATCCATTTCTAACCGTACTACTAAAGCCAAGGAGGAGTGGGTAAGATTGATTCACAATAGCACAGAGTTTTGTACCACTGAATGGAAAAACCAGATGTAACGAAGAAAGTATTGAGACATCCCAGGGTCACCTTGATATTGTCTTCTTCCTCCAAGAGAGTGAGGAAAGAGTCATTAGCAAAATGGGTATTAACCAATTGGGCCTAAGAATTAGGCAACGAGATGCCTTTGACACGCTACTGAGACAACGCATTGGCCAATAGGTAAACAAATCCTTCAGTGGCAAGCACATAAAGAGAGGGAGAAAGTGGAAAACCTTGCCGAATGGAATGAAAAATCCTAAAGGCAAGAGATTGGTGGCCATTAATGGTGATACAAGCAGAGGCATCCGCAAAGAGCATTTAAACAACTTGAATAAAATTAGGCCCACACTCCAAGGCATTTAGCATAGCAAGAATAAAAGGCCATTCAATATGGTCATAAGCCTTGGAAAAATCAATTTTAATGAAAATGGCATTCTGATTTGAGCGTCTGGCCCACTCAATGCCTTCCCAAACAACAATAATATTATCCAGAATAAAACTGGATTTGATAAACCCAATTTGCTCTGGTCACACAATTTGAAGTAAAAGATGATAGATCTTTAGAGCCAAAGCTTTAGCAATGGTTTTGTAGGAGACAGTGAGAAGTGTGATAGGCCTCCAACTGCAAATATCCTCAGGATCACTAGACTTAGGTATGAATTTAATATTTCCCTTGTTTTTTAGATTTTCCAAAGATTTAGCATGAAAATCTTCTAAATAAACATTATACAAGTCATGTCCAGCACAGTCCCAAAGGGCCTTGTAAAATTCACAAGGGAAGTCGTCAATCCTTGGGGCTTTGTCACCAGCCATAGAATGAACAACTTCCTTAAGGTCTTCAATTGTTAACAATTGATCACTTAAATTTTTATGGGTTGAGGAGAGTGTATTTGGAACAATAACAAGGCAATCTTAGAGGGCTTGTTGTAGCACAAGCGTGGATTCTTGGGTAGTGAAGACTTGCTCATAATGTCGAAAAAGGGCCTGGAGAACATTGTCTAGAAGCTCATAGAGCACTTGAATTCCATCTTTAATTTTTTTAATTCCTGGAGATGAGTGTCTGACATGTAGGGCCAGAAAAAAATCCATGGTGGCACAGTTGCCAACTTTTAACCAATGTAACTTGGCCTTTATTTGAGCACCTCTGGCAGCATAATTATTTGCAACTTTCTTTTTGTGTCTTAATTCTACCACCTAGACTTGCACTGATGGAAAAAAAGGGTTAACCACCAATGCCTCTATTGTTGAATGTTAGGAAACAATGGTAGCCTCATAACACTACCGATGAAAGATGGCCAGCTGGCGCCCATAAATGCACATAAATCTAGCAGTGTGAGCGATAGGATCATTCAACCAAGTAATCCAACCTATATGATGAGCTGGTGTACATTATAAATTCCAAACCCTACAGATGTGGGCTAGAGTGGGATAATGTCCAAGCAAAGATGTGTTCAGAAAAAAATTGAGTTTTACACGTGCGAGGTTGTCTTGTCTCCCATTCAATGCAAAAAGAGATGGGTAAATGATCAGAAAATGTCACATCCACTAACGGCTTAACCAGGAGAGATGAACAGTCAAAAGAGAAAAAATATTGAGCTGATATCATGACATGATTGAGGGATTTAAATATCCTATCATATCTAGCCCTATAATTACACCAAATGTGTAAGAGAGAATGAGAATGGTGATGGCCAATGTTGGGATCAAAAAGCCCCAATTTATTGCACATGTAAAACCATGCCTCTTGTTCACCAACTGCCCATCTAAATGGCAAGGTACCATCTCAACCATGTTGAAATCCCCACACAATAACCAACTGGCAATTGGCAGTGAATCAACAACCCAATGCCAGAGCAAGGAGCATTCCACAACATAATTAGATGCATAAACATTAATAATTCCAAAGGAATGATTATGAATGTTGAGAAGGATCTAGACGAGCCAAACAATGGAGTCAAATTTATGGTCGACCACACAGGAATGCCACCATGGGGAGAAAAGGGTGACAGCTCCACCATGCCCAACTTCATGATCAATACAAAACATTTTACTGGCTGGCCAAATAGAGTGACAAGCTAAAGCAAGCAAACAACAAGAAATTTTAACTTCTTGGAGACAAAGCACTTCAATGGGTATGTGCAAGATCATTATGGAAAAAATAGGCTCTTAACTGGCGAAAAATTTAGAAAAATCAGAGTTAGGCAACTTGACATAAAAATTTGAATAAGCTATCTATATTATTTCAAAAATATGTAAGGAGAATAGAATGCAATAGAAAATTCAATGTAGTTTCTAAACTACTAGGTTTTAAATCCATTTGGTGAAAATTTGAAATTTCAATGCAATAGAATTTAAATTTTAGGGAAAAAAATAAATCATTATTATCTGACCACCCTAACCACATTAAAATAATAATATTTTTTTATAATATTTTAGGTATAAGTAGAGGACTTCTGTCTCGATGTGATGCATATTTTTTTTATTTTTTTCCAAATAAATAAGTAATTATGAATTTTTTATTACAACTTTTAAAAAATATAAAAACTCGAATGTCTGACCACCTTAACTTGGTCAAAACTTCATGAAATTCAACTTTTAATTTTTTAATCCTATAGTATGCAAAGCATATAATGTGATGTGTTTGGAATAAAAAAATGTGATCACGGTTTAGAAAGCTATATATGTTTTTCAATCATCCTATCAATTGAGGCTTTAGTCATAATTCAAATAGAAAATGAATAATAATTATTTATTAAATTCAAAAGTAAAGCACCGTTTATATTGGACATTTGAGAATATCCTTTAAAAAGCCTTTTCATTTCCTTCAATTTTGGGTAAAATAAAATCATGTTACATACCCTACACATACCCATCATATAAGCCACTTTTTGTACACCATGATCCTGCACCCCAATGCACTGCAGAGTATTTACTTTCAGGTATCCCAAAATAATACTTTCTAGAGGTTTGTTATCCCTCGAACATTCCATGAGAGTAAATTCATAGTGAAACTCCTCTATATTGTCGGAATCTAGCTCCCTCTTAGGTCAAAGAGGATAAGCAATTTGTAGAAACTCTTGTAGAACTAAGCCAATCTGAATAGAAGGAAGATGATATTCACTTTTCTTGCGTATTCACCTTCTTCTAATGGCGGAAAAGGACTATGCGACCACCTTTGAGATCCCGTGATGAGAGGAGAAACTTTTGATTGTGCTATCATAACGGCTGCAAGTTGAGGCATAGCCTTTGGCCTAGGCTACGACTTACCATTGTCAACCTCGACTGGGGCTTCCTTCCCATTCACAAAAGGGTTTGAAACAATCCTTGTTGGTTCAGAGGCCTTGGAAGTCGACCTAGAGCCATTGGACTTATTTTTCTGGTTTGAAACTATGTTCCATTTTAAATCAAGTTTGGCAGCAGAAGTATTCACCTGATGAAGATTTTTAGTATCTTTTGGTGAAGGTGTACGAGGCACTGCCAAAGGGAAAACCTTGATCTTGTGGTCTATGGACTAACACCTATAACACGTGTTAGGAAAATTAAAATAAGTGACCTTCTAGGTGTGACGAAGAGCTCCAATTTGAATGTCAATGGTCTTTCAAATCTCTGGAAAGGTCCACTTCAACACAGACCCATTTCTGGGGTTGGGCTTGAAAAAACCTATCTAGCTCAATGCAAATAACCCTCCCCAGAGAGGATGTAATATTATTTAGAAAAGGCACACCTGCAACCAAGGTTAGTAAACCAGGAAACTCAATCTAGGTCAGGACCTGCAAATTGGTGTCATCTGAGATAGCAAAGACTCATGTCCATGAGTGGAAAACCAACAAAGAAGACTTGACATACCAGGGACCATAGGCTAGGATAGCCTAGACATGATTGACCTCTGTAAAGAGGAACAAGAAAAAACCCTTGGTTAAATTTTGAACCATATCAAGGCGGACCCCATGAGGGACCCAGGCCTTGTTGACCCATTCCTTAAGCACACTTTCAAGGGGGTCCTCCCAAAAAAGTACCCAACAAGGGTGTGTTGTTCAAGCCATTGACAAGTAGAATCAAAATTTGGTAAAGGAAAAACCACATCAGCTGGGGAGTCAGAACTCTGACCTCATGAAAGACTTTTGGAACACATTTTTGTGGCCGTTTGTTTGGAGGAGGAGTCATTGATCAGAGTCATCAAACTGCTAACACCAGCGTGAACTATTGGGTTAGAGCCTGTTGAAGGCATACTAAAACAAAAAAATCAAAGTAAATGTGGTCGTCCACACAAGAAAAGAGGAATTTAAAAAACTATATAAGAATTAAAATTTATATATTAAAAAATCCTTATATAAATTTTGAAAATGTATTTCAAATTTTATTTTTAAAAATTATATAAGAAATTAAAATTTATATATTAAAAAAATATTATATAAATTTTGAAAATGTATTTCAAATTTTACTTTTATGTGATAGTCTTTAAAAAATATTAATTAGATTATATGATAAATATATCTAAATACAATTATGTAGTCATTAAATTTAGATCTTTTGAACATTGTACCTTTTAAATATTTTTATATATGAAAAAAGGTTAAAATAAACTTTTATTGCAATATAAAAAATCATTTGATTATTGGAGTCTTTAGAGCTATAATCTTAAATCTATATATAATTCATTTGATAAAAATTCTACAATGGATCAAGGAATCTCATTTGTAAAACATAACTGAAATATACTTAAAAACCTAGAACTATAAAATAAATCTCAAGTCAAACAAACTATAAATAGCTATTAAATAAATAAAATAAGCCTTGCAAATAATATAACTCTCTAGTAAAAATAACTATAAAGTAACTCTTAGGGTGGGGGCCCTAGCTCAGTTGGCTAAATCTTTCTTGTTGCAAGAGGTTGGTCACGAAGTCTAGTCTCCCCCACCCCCATGGTACTAGATGGCATGTCATACCAGTGCCGCTATTTACGTTAAAAAGTTTACCAGGTGCATTGCAGTTTATAGGAGGTCATGCTACCTGATTCCTACAGTCTAAAAAAAAAAGTTCTATAAAGTAACTCTTAAATAAAAATAATATCTCTTCAAATAAAACTTAAAATAAAATAAAATAAATTAATCTTTAATTAAATGAAACACTCTTTCAAGAAAAATAAGTAAATAATTCAAAGCTATACTTTGGTGTTTTAGTTGGATATGTGTGTGCGCATATAAAAAAAATGGTATAGAAAGCTCACAACTAAAAAAATAGAATTGGGAAATTTTTGCAAGGTTATGGGGATAAATGAGAACCTACATGAAGTAGATAAGGGATTTTCAAGAAATATAATGTGGGGAGAAGAAGTACATTAAACTACAAATTTGATGGAGAATAATTTAATTGGGAAATTTATAGTGCCAAAATTATCAACAAGCGGTGTTAAAATTTGGGCGCAAGAGTTTTGGATCTTCAATTTCACTATGAAATTCCTTCTATAAAAAAATTGAACTAAAATAATGGTTTCAAGAAATTTTATCAAAAAACTATTAACAATAATATGACATTCTTGTAATTGATTGGGATGTATTTGAAGGGAATTCATGCATCTATGCCAAAATAAAGATGACAACTATATATGTAGTTTTGAACCAAATAATCCTTGTGATATTAGTGGGGGAGAAAGTACAATCAATATAAGAAGAGGAGATTTTTTCTATTTAAAATGTAGGGGTAGATATCATTCAATGGTAAAGTGCTTAAGGTATCCTTCATCTAACCCAACATAAAGTTGGCTACCCAAAATGAAGTCCAATTTTTTCATGGGTAAGGTCAATACTATTACATCCCATCTTTAATAACTTATTTTTTATACATTTTTTTTATTATTAAAACATGTTCACATTGAATAAAACAAATATTTTAAATTTTGCATGATATTTCAATAATGGATGTGTTTAAATCCTTAATTTTCATGATAAATTTAGTGTAAAATTTGTATCCTTTTTGATTTTAAGGATTATGATCTTTATAATAGACTAATTACCATTTGTATTGATGTAAGGTGAATGCTAAAAAGTATTTTCTTGGTCATGACATGTTGAGGGAGGGCATCATCCAAGAGAGGATGGTAGATTGTGCATGACAGTCAAACCTAGTGAATCAATAACCTCATACACATATGGGAGTCAATAATATGAATGTATTTTGATACATGATAGATAAGTCTTGAAGCATGTTAGGAGTTGTCAAAAGATAGTTGCAATAAACTATTCTAATATTTAATTTTTAATATTTAAAACTTAATATAATTACATTCATCATTAACAACCAAGAGGGTTATAATGTTAACAAACATCTCCATGCAATTAAATATATAAAAATTAACTTTAGTACAAATATGTGTATATTTATTATTGTGTAGCTATTTGTTTGTCTATATTAACATCAAATGTGAGTATATAGATATATTTTTTACATTTTGGAATGGGTAAGTGGTGCTATTATTATGGAATCCATATAAGAATGGATCCATTATGACACTTTTACATTATAGAGGATACGAATAATTGATATGTAATGCGGAGTAATGAAAAAGTTAATGGTGTTTGAAATGGGCATCTCTCTCCTCTTTTCATGAAGAAAATAAAGGAAATTTTCCTTCCTTTTGATGAGTTACCTATATTTTCCTTATTTATATGTTTTTAAAAATGTTTTCTCTTTTAGGTGGGATGGATTTCAAAAGGTGTGGGGAAAGAAGGTAGAAAGGGATCAAATATTGACTCTATGTAATAGCTAATACAACCAATTGGAGATCCCATGGAGAAAGATGAAGTTAGAGATTATTTAAGAAACACCTTTCATGTTGGTGGTTATTAAGTTTTTTTTGACTATTGGTGGTTTTATTTGGGAAAGAGGACATTATAGGTTCATGTTATTGAAAAAACTACCAAGATCATCCCTAAGATTATATTTCTTGAGTATGTGCACTATAATATTTCCTTGCTATCCTTCATGGACTATTGAATGATTTAATTCTAAACTAAAAAGCCTCATATTATATTCATGAATTCCATATTTTCTATTGGCAAAGTATTCAACTATTCAACTATTATTTTTTGTTAGGGAAAAAGTATTTTAAAAACTATTATATAGATCAAAGAGAGTGCATGTATGCATTTTATTTTTGAACTACATTTTTCTAAAAATTAATTGTGAACATTATACTTAAACCCCCTAGTGGGCTTAGTTCAATCTTTGTGGAAGAATATTTTCTTCAAAATTTAATTTATTTTTAGTATTTGAGTATATTTAGGTTGAGCTTTATTTAAGAGACAACTACCTTTTAAGGGGATTTATTAACTTTTGATGTACTTTGGAAGAATATTTTCTTCAAAATATAGTATAGATTGTAAGTTGTCATCTAAATTTTATAGACCCTAAAATGTCACATTTCTAGTCTAGGGTGAATACTTGCTTGACCTTACAATTGAGGCTCAAATTTTAAGCATAGATTCCTCTTTCTCACTACTTTCCAAATATGTATTTCTCAAACAAATTTCAATTTTATTTGTGCGATAAATTACATTTTTTCAAATCTAGGATTTATGTCAAATAGGATTATTAAACACACATAAAGCTCTCCTCTTTGAAACTCGAAAGGACCAAACCTTAGGAGATTGGTGGGTATGTGTAGGGTCATCATGGAAAAGGGTCCTCCAGGTGGCAAAAAATAAAAAATCAGGTTAGGAAGCTTGGCGTAAAAATTAAATGTAGTTTCACAAAATGCTAGGTTTTAAAAAAATCTATTTGGTGAAAATTTGAAATTTCAATGGAGTAGTACTTAAATTTTAGGGAAAAATAAAAGTGGGTGTATGTCTAACCACCTAACCACAATAAAATGACCGTATTTTTTTTATAATATTTTTAGATATAAGTAGAGGACTCATGTCCCAATGTGATGCATATTTATTTGTATTTTTTTCCAAGTAAATAATTAATTATGATTTTTATCCCACAACTTTGAAAAAATATAAAACTTCGTGTAATGACCACTTTAGCTTGGTAAAATTTATGAAATTCATTTTTTTTAATCCTATAGTATGTAGGAAACTTAGAATGTGATGCATTTTTTGGATTCAAAAATGTGATATCGTTTGAAAGCTATAGATGTTTTTCCAGTTAGCCTATCAATCAAGACTTTAGTTGTAATAATTTGAATAAAATAGATAATAATCGCAATGGAATTAAAAGCAAGGCATAATTTATATATTAGTGGAAGCTAAGAATCTCCTTTAAAAATCCTTTTACGTTTCATCAATTTTGAGTAAAAGAAAATTCATCAAGCTGCATACCCATCATATTGCCACTTTTTGGCCCATCATGATCCTACATGCCACGCCCCTTGTGGAAGCTAACCAATCATCCAAAATTATTTGGTTGGTGTTAAAATGAGGAGTCAAAGAAAAAATGTTAATCCTAGTTAATCTATTATTTAGATATAGGATCTCTTTTTCTACTTTACAAGTTATGAGTTTATGGATGGTAAATTTAGGGTCAATAGTATCCATATTGTGACTAAAATTCCTCATGAAATCTTGCCACATCTTGAAATACTATCATCAAGGAGACTTTTTAGATTTTATTTAGACTTTCCTCTTGGAACTCTAAAAATAATTTCATCATTATATCTTCATACTCCATATCATATTCATCCATGGTATTGATAAAGTGGTGACAATTTTCTTCTCTTGTTATAGAGTTATTAAATAACAATTTTGTTTCTTTCCCCATATTTCATTTGGATTCAAATTTGGGTAACTAGGGTTATCAAAGAAATCTAACTTCACATTCTTCTCAATCCTTCAAGGTTATTTCATTGGTGGAAACCTCTATGCATGCCTTCACTATTGAGTTCTTCTTCTTCAAATCTCTACACTCAAAACACATCAACATAGTTCCATAATTCCTCTTCACCTAGAATTATGAATAAAGTAAATGTGATAGAACTAGACCTGAAGTGACCCATTTCTAAAAGATCCTTTATAGTTTTCATTGTCTCTTATGTTTACATTATTAGGTTTTTATAAGAATATTTATTACTATTTTAGAGTGTGACTAAATCTATGATGTGGTAGATACCTCTATCACCTATTAACTTTGGAGACAAATCACTTATTTCCATACTATTCTTATTCATAATATTCTAAATACCAACATGACAGAAATATTTCTTACGCATGGATAGTTTTGTACGAATCACCAAACAAGTTGTTGCCTAATTAACTTTAAATTCCTTCTAAAAATATTCTCCATTATTTTAATTTTAACCACTCATTGTATTTCATTAAAAATTTCTTTGAGACCACATTTTTTCGTATATATTTAAATTTAGCTCTATAAATTTATAGTTATATGAAAACTCACCAAGGAAATACAACCATTGTACACCTAAAATTATGTAAGTTTCTCTTAATCAAATAACATAATAATTGTCACGTACCTTATAGTATTTCATGTCCATGTAGAGTTTACCTATTTTTTTGGATGTATGGAGTGGTGAATCCATCAATAAAATGACATTTGATCCTTCAAAGTCCTAAAATTTTAATCCTACTTAACTAACAACCCTTAATCATTGAAATTATGGGTATTCCTAGTAATATTAATAAGCACTATGGTCTAGTTTCTATATAACACTCCTAATTTTTTTAATGGATGATATATCATTTTATTGAAATATTTGTAACTCTATATCTTATTGTCCTTCCATCATGGATATTTTTAGGTTCATTCTCCCTTATAGTTGATTTTAGATCAAGTTATATAAAATATATATCATTATCTGCTACTTAAATATAATTGATTTGGCCCTTACAAATGCATCAATGACTAAGCATGCATGGATCCTTGCATAAAAAACATAAGTTCTTTCTTTGGACTTTATTCTTGGAATAATCATCCTTTTTGTTGTAAGTCGTTGTGATATGGATTTATAGCATTAAAAAAGAGATCCATACTCTTAGAAACTATCTTTGCACTAACTAAAGGCTGGTTATTTAGATGAAAACTTATTTATATTATTGATGGCTCAAATGTTAAATCCCTCTTGATTACTTCTTATAGAAATGATGATCAAAATATATAACTACAAATTTCAAAGGTTGAGAGAAACCTTCAATAAATAGAACAATGAGTATGTATCTTAAAACATAAATCCCAATTATTTAAAGCCTCTAAAAAATAACCATATAGTTTTCTATAAACTAATTTTATTCAACTATGCTAATTCTTTCAAATGGATCTCAATATCCTTCACATTTTGAATCCATTAATCAACCTCTATCAAAACTCATAATATGTGGTGATAAGGCTATAAAATTCAGTAATTGGTCCATGGTACCACCATTAATGGATTTCCCATTTCAATCAAAGGGTAAAACATCTGATTGCCTATTCTTCATACATCAAACTTTGAAATGTAAGTATTTAATTTTCATATCTAGGTATGGGTCAAACACTAGTTGAATCCATCAAATAAATAAACTATGAGCTATCCTAACTAGTGGTGGAGATACTTATCATCCTATTTTTATTTTTCCCCCTCTCATTCTTAGGACTATTCTTTAACTTTAAAGTGCATAAATTTATAAAATAAATACAAAATTAATAACTCACTAATTTCTACTCCATAATTAACATGGAGAGTTATCAAATACTATTTATGCTGATCTATAGATTCTATTTTTTGAATTTACATTTCTTTCTAGAAAATATGACTTTGGGTAGCATAGAACCATTAGCTATTCTAGATATGTGATCCTAAATATTAGGTTAGATTATTGTCCTTGGCTTCCATTAAACCCATATAAAAAATCACATGATTTACATTGGAACTCTAGAAAATTGGTTAAGCAAATCAATGATTTGATGTTTCCCATTATTCATCAATTACATTGTCTTGATGAATTCATTTTTCTTCTTATCTTCTATATTCATTAAATTTTATTTTTGTTTTGTGCTGGCAATTAGTTTTGTTCCTATTCAAGGACTTTCTTAAATTTTGGTTGCTCTTTCATTTGATATTTGTTCTAAATTTCACTAGGAATCAGATAATTATTTTATTTACCCTATAGACTAGTAGGATCAAATCTTTGATAGTGTTTTGATGAACTAAAGACAAATATTTTGGTGATATATTTACATAAATAATAAAAACAATCATACGTAGGATAGATCATAATTTCTTTATTAAAATCTAGCTGAATATTTGAAATAAATAGCATACAAGTACTTGCTAGAATGATAAAAGATAACCTTTAGTATATATTATAATTTATGGATGAGATTACTTTCATATAATAAGATGATTTTTGTCCATCAATCTCCCAAATCTAATTTTTATTGTCCATGAACTGGTAATTAAAAGGATGGCTCAAGTTATAGAAGATTATATATGGAAAATGTCTAACATAAAAAAGTAACAAATTCTAAAACTTAATTTTCTCTTAAGGTAGTATTTTATCGAATAAATAAAATCATATCCTAAAAAACCCCCCAATTATCATTAATGTCAACCATTAAGTCATCATAAATGATAAATATTTAATGAGAATTCATGCCCATTTACTATAGAATTAATTATTTTTTTATAATTAGCCAATAGGCTATTTTGTTTGAAGTTTCGACTGGGAATTTCGTCAGCCCAGTCGTGAATTGGATTTGTCGGCGCCAGAGATATCCAGGCCAACGGTGAGTAGACCGTGTTTTTTTTGTGGCAACGTGGAGCTTGGGAATTATGTGGGTTGGCGGTGGTGGAGTTGGTGTCCTCGATATGTGGAAGCTGAAACATAAGTGTTTAATCGTGGGAATGTTAATGCATTTTTTTGTTTTTATATGATGGAGGCAGGGGTAGTAAATGTGGGCGGATGAAGTAAATGCAATATTGAGTGTTGCATTGAGGGAAAGTATACTTTGATTAAGTTGTATTGTCAAAAAATCCATTGTGGTGTTGGTTTCATAGCAGACTATTGTAAAAATTGTCACCTTTGGCTCTGTGGCTGGTTTGATAGCAAACTATTCAAAAAATTGATGAACTATTGTTCTCTGGAATCTGTAAGTCGTTTTACATGGGTATTTTGCATAGATGATTGATTTATTGTTGATGTCTTCTTGTGATATCTTTCTATCTTTGGTGTTATACCCATTTTATAGATTTCAACTTGAGATTATCACTCTGTATGTATGGAGAAATTGTAGTTAAATCTTCTTTCTTTCATCAAAAAATATGGTTAGGGTTAGTAATTTTCTTGCCATTGGTTTATTGTTTTAGTTATCTCTGTGCATCTATATGGTGTCATTTTGCATGGGTATTCTATATATATGATTAATTTACTGTTCATGTCTTCTTATTATGTGTTTCTATCTTTTGAATTATACCCATTTTGGAGATTTGTAAGACATTATCATTCTGTATGGATGGAGAAATTATAGTTAAATCTTTTTTCTTTCGTCAAAAAATATGGTTAGGGTTCATAAATTTTTTGCTATTGGTTTATTGTTTTAGTTATCTCTGTGCATTTTTGGCATTATACCCATTAGCATGGGAGGAATTGTAGATTAACATAGGAGCAATTTTTTTTTTTGAGCTTTGTTTATTGTTTTAGTTATCTCTGTGAATCTTTTGTTTATTGTTTGTGGTTATATGTGTGTATCTTTGGCATTGCACCCATTACCATAGGAGAAATTGAAGTTAAATATTCTTTCTTTTATAAAAAAAAATGGTTAGGACCTTAGTAATTTTATCAGCTTCTATTTGTTGTTTTGGTTATCTTTATGCATCTTTGTCATTATAGCCATTAAGATACGAGCAATTGCAAATTCACATAGGAGTGATTGTGTGTTATCTCTATGAATATTTCATTTATTGTTTATGGTTATTTGTGTGTTTCTTTGGCATTGTACCCATTACCATAGGAGCACTTGTAGTTAAATATTCTTTCTTCCGTCAAAAAATATGGTTAGGGTTAGTAATTTTATTGGCAAGTTTGTTTGTTGTTTTGGTTATCTTTGTGCATCTTTGCGATTACACCCATTAACATATGAGTGATTGTAGATTAGCATAGGAGTGATTGCATATATACATGCAGAGAGTTAGTATGAAAGTATAAACATATTGGAGATAAAATTAGTTTCGTGGCTGTGTAGTGTTATTCTAATAGCTCTTTTATAATTTTTGTATTTCTCTATAATATTTAGTGTGAGCTAATGCAATTGGAATTTTGAATGCAGTCTATGGCATTATACAAATTTTTACATGGGTGTTTTGCATAGATGATTAATTTATTGATAATGTCTTCTTGTTATATGTTTTTATCTTTGGTGTTATACCCATTTTCGAGACTTGAAAGAGATTATTGCTCTTTACAGGTGGGGAAATTGTAGTTAAATTTTGTTTCTTGCATCAAATAAATATGGTTAGGGTTAGTGTTTTTTTGCTATTCAGTGTTATTCTAATAACTCTTTTACAATTTCTCTATTTTTCTATAATATTTAGTGTCAGGTGATGTAGCTCAAATTTTCAATGAAGTGTGTGGGGTTATACTCATTTTGCGCAGATTAGTGCTACCTATTGGGTTTATGATTTTTGTTTAATGTGCCTTTGCATTCATCTATGTTGTATGGATATGTTTCATCATATTCCTTTTACCTCCTATGTTTAAAGCCCTCTGTAACAAATTTTTAGTCGTTACCATAGGAGCAATTGTAGTTAAATCTTCTTTCTTTCATCAAAAAATATGGGTGGGGTTAGTAATTTTATCACCTTTGGTTTATTGTTAAAGTTATCTCTATGGGACTTTGGCATTATAGCCATTAACATAGGAGTGATTACAAATTAACAAAGGAGTAATTGCATATATATGGGTATGTAGGATCATGGAAAAATAGGCCCTTTGTAGTACCCCTCCATTTATGCTTATGTTTTTTGTTTACATGTTTTCACACTGTTAGACTTTGGTACTTTTGTTTGGATATTTTGATCGCCAATTTTGAGCGACAGTGGATTCACTTTGTGATATGATGATACATTGTA